>VDFB02197516.1:398963-459651 GCA_007258455.2 Sequoia sempervirens | reverse complement strand
AATCTTCATCTTCAGCGGATTGGTCGCTTGTAGTTCCTTCTTCATCGGAATCTATCTCCTCCGAGATAGGCTTTTTACCCTTAGAGCGAGATGGATGAGATCCCGTCATTTCTGTGTCTTAGAAATCCTGGGTATCTTTCTTACCAACAGTGAACTTGATCCTTGGACCTCTTCGCGAAGAAGTGGGAACGGCCGCTAATTTGTTTTTGTCGTGGAGTTCTTGCTGTTGGCGTGCTTCTGCTTCGGACTCTTCTCCTTCTGAGTCTGTCTTGAAACTTTTCATTGCATGACCATGTTTATGTAACCATTCTTCTGTGTTGGCTAGGATTGGTCTCAGCCTTTCTCTCATGCTAGTAACCTCTTTCCTAGACCATTGTATTGCAGGCAATGGCCTTTTAGCAATGCCTTGCTCATCATAGACAGCGTTCATGATATCACCTGGATCCTCAAAATCCTCTGGTAGATCAGCAATACCAAGATCTCTGATTTGTTGAACTGTCAATCTGCAATAGTCCATTTTGCAAATGGCTTCTTCATCTCTGCAATCTGCCCAGATGTCTTCAAAACGGTACCTGTGTTGGTGACCTTTTTGCAACTTTTTTCTAACATCTAGGTAGTCAAAATCAAACCTATACCTGTAGGTTTTGATAGTCATGATCTGCATTTCAGCATAGACAAACTTAGCCTTTTGTGCAGTTTTGATAGTATATCGGCCGATGGTCAGCGGGAACTTGAACCCACGCTTGTGGTTGCTTCTTCGTTCTTTCTGCACTGACATCAGCTGTCTGCATGTTTCCATGAGAATCCACTTATCTGAAGGATAACGTGGTAGCATGTAGGGACAACCGGTGTAGCAGCCTACTCTTAAGTAAGTAAATGTTGGGAATTGGAGAAAAATACATCCAACTTTACTTACCACCTTATAAGCCTCATCAGACACTCTTCTTCTTTCCAAAGCTGGATCAAAGTTGAAGAGTAAAGGTGCAAAGAAAGCATCAGTGACCCGTCTGAAACGATGAAAGCTCTCCTTTAGCTCCAATTGATAGAAATATCTCGCATACGCACCACATCATCCTGATTCCCTTTGTAGATAGACCTCGAATTATTGTCTCGTATCACGTAAATGCCGCTGCACGTAAGCAGGTCTTGTAGAACTCAATGTAGAAGGAGCTGATCAACCGTTTCCGCATTCATCACCGATTTGTTTACTCTACCAATATGCACCTTCAGCTTCTATGATCCTGGCGTATTCATACATCCAAATATGAAGGTGGATGATTCCAGCAAGCCTTTCACTCTGCTCAGAAACGTGATCATATCCTTGACGTCATCTTTGAAGTCACTTCTTAGGAGTCCTTTCGGCCATCTAGAAATAGACGATCTAGGCTTTTTGAGCCATTGAGTATTTATCAACTGTTTAGTTTTATTGGGATCAGCATCGAAAATCTCCTGTGCTTTTGATATAGAGATGTCAATATATTTGTCCATATGAGGGACCTTGAAGACAATATCAAGAAGTCGGGGTCGAGTCTCAGAATCTCGTGCTCGGAAGAGTCGATCACGCTTCTGCTTTCTCGGATGTAATGAGATGCAACTTGAAGAACAAACTCAGTATTGTGCGCAGCCGTAGGGAACATCGCCACCAAGTGGAGATTGCTGTGTACGATTGCTCTCATTGAATCAGGAAGAGGCTTCGTCTCAGTTAGCTTCGCGAAGTCAACCAAGTCTTGATGACCAACTTCTGTATCTTTTA
The DNA here is from genome assembly GCA_007258455.2 of Sequoia sempervirens. NCBI lineage: Eukaryota > Viridiplantae > Streptophyta > Pinopsida > Cupressales > Cupressaceae > Sequoia > Sequoia sempervirens. Next base: position 457,898 of record VDFB02197516.1, on the reverse strand, counting down.
TTTCTTCAACTTTTGAAAGCACCATAGTGGGCAGATAAACACCTTGATATTTGTACTTCATCTTGCTTTTTGCTTTCAAAGAAGAAGGAGGCTGAGTAGCAGTCATCAAAAGGAACTGGAACTCTGATCACTCTTGATTTGACGATCTCTGAAAGTAAACTGCAATCCGTTTAGCCAGAACAAACACCAATTGTTAGAAAACATGGGTAAGCACGAAATGAGCACAAGGATTAGAATTCATGAAGCGGATGGCGAGGCACGCAAAACGATGCACAAATGCGGAAAAAAGAGGCTCTGGAGTGAACTGGTCAAAAATGAAGTTTATTTGGGAAGAATTGGAAAAAGCCTGAAAAAAGTGTAAGGGCGCTAAAATTCAGCGCCCTTACATTTTGGGAAAATTGCTTTTGGTGTAAGGGCGCTAAATTTTAGCGCCCTTACACTTTCCAGTGTTAGGCAATTTTTGACATCTTTAGAATTTCACGGCGCTAAAATTTAGCGCTTTTGCAAATTTTGGCAATTTTGAGAAGGAATGGCGAAGGCGCTTGAGCTTAGCAAATGCAATGTTTATAACAATGAAAGCTTTTGAAATTGTCTCCATCCTATTACATACGCATTCAAAGGTCAAGGGAATTCTCTTTCACAATGATGGATCTTTTCAATGTTTACCAAAATAAATGAAGAGCTTCTAAGATAAAGATATTTCAACACAAACACGTCGAGTAGATATAAGTTCTCAAGGGACATTGCACACAGAGGAGAATGGGGAAAGAAACGCGTATGAAGAATAGGGATGGGTGTTGAAAAGAAAAGCACGAATGAAGAACACTACGCGTTTAGGAAAACAAAGAAAATAATGCGTAGGGATACAAAGGCTTTCCATTATTCTTGCGATGAAAGCAAACAATGAATGGAAAACGTGAAGGGGAAAACGCGGAGGAAGAGAATGCGTGGGGTTAGAAGGGAGAAGAATGCGAAGGGAAAGAACAAAACACGAATGGAATGAAAGACGTGAATGTAAGAAACAAAAACGTGTATGTTAACAATGGACATATACAAATGAAAAGATGAAGCCAAATGAAAAACCTACCAGAGAAAAACGCGAAGCTTGCTGAAGAGGCAAATGGCGAAAATCTTCAAAATGCGAATTTGCAGTTTGAAAGGAACTCGCACAGCAAGAGGAGAGAAAAAGGAAATAAAATATAAACAACTAAAATGGCGAATTCATTCACTTAATTGAAAATGAAAACTAAAGACCTAACTCAAGTCGAGCAATAAATTTAGGCACGAAAAGTGGCACGATTGACGAAAAACGCGAAAACGTGAGGAAACGTGCTAGAAACATGAAAAAAAGTTAAGTGTTGAAGAAAAATGTAATGGCGCTAAATTTTAGCGCCCTTACATTTTTTTGGAATTTCACTGCATGCAGGGGCGCTAAATTTTAGTGCCCTTGCATTTCCAGACTTAGTCAATTTTGCTTCAAGGCAGGAGCGCACTTTTTTAGTGCCACTGCATTTTTCGCAATCTGCAAAGTATGAACAGTGAAACGTCGCGAAAGATCTCGTTTCGAAGGTCTTTGCGAGGCGAACAAGGGGGAACACTCGAATTGACTATTCGAGACTTGGGAACGCATTTCGAGGTGGCTCAAAAATCACCTCGTTATGCGTACTTGAACTTCACGAATCCTAAGAAATAGACAAGTTTCGTAGGGGGGTTATCCGTGGAACGAGCGCTGCTAGATTCCGTGATAACACCCTTAAGCCATCCTCTTGGGACTTGTTAATCCATATCCTAGGGTTCATGACATGCATCCCCTTAATCCAGCCTCTTACATCCCTTTAAGTTATTCTATCAACTCCCCTTAATCCACCCTCTTGCATCCCTTTAAGTCATTCTATTAACTCCCATTAATCCACCCTCTTGTATCCCCTTAAGTCATTCTCTTAACCCCCCTTAAGGAATTCTCTTAGGACCCCTTAAGCTATATCCTCTTAGGTCCCCTTAATATATTCTATGGAAAACATCACTTGAATTTGTAAGGAATTTATAAGATCCAATTTTCTAACTTTTACTATATATTGTTCTTTTCTCACATGGAGTATTTATTTAAAGGACTCATAAAAACTATAGTTACTTTACTTACATTAATTATTTTTGCAGGTTCTCATCAAGTTAGTCTACCACGTGATTATTATTGTAATTTTTTTTTATCAAGAGACTATGTAAATATCAATTTGTGGTCTTGACCTAAAATTTGATAAGCTTTAATTGTATCTACATACACATATATGTTTCATCATGTTATATAGTTGTATTAAACATCAATATACATTATATATGTTTGTTTGATGTATGAAATTCAATGAACTTATTAGTCACTTTTTAAATATCTTGTTCCAATTTTATCTTATACAAATCATGTCTTGTATTTACCACATTTTATATAATTGTTCAATTTTATAGATTATAGATTTTTGTTTAGTGATTCAAATATTTGCTAGAATTGGAAAATAGTTAAAATTACCTGCCCTTAATTTATTATGAATATGATCTAAACTATTTAAGGAATGTTTTAATTTGTCACCTAACCATGTGACAAATTATATATATGAAATTTGATTCTAGATAAGAATTTATATAGTACATATTACTTGAAAATAAGATAAAATATCTATACATACATGAGTGCATATAATCATCAAATGAACATAACACAATCATAATCAATTGAATGCATATATAATCATCATATTAAAGTCAACTGATATAAATAAACACAAACATGATCATATTAATCGATAGAATGTATGTGAAATGGTCCATGAAATAACATGTTCAAAATTTATACTTCAAGTCCAACACATATATTTAAATAAAACTAGAGATCTATAGTCCATAAAATTTAAAACCATCTAACTATTAGGGCGATCAGTCAAATCAAGTCTCCTCTTTACTCCATGTGGACTAGATGTACTTGTATCTTGTTGTAAAAGAGTACAAGAAACTTGAAATTAGATTTAAAGTTATTTGAAATTTTGATATAATTTAACATAGAAACTTGAAAATATAAACTTGATAAAAATAAATTTAATTAAATATCTAGTAAATATAGTAAAAATAATTTTTAGTATACATAAATTACCAAATGATCATGTGAATCTACTGGCATATTTTGTTCAACAGGTAGCATAATTGTCAATTGAGAAGGTCCAAAAGCTTGATCTAATATATCCTGCATATTCATATAAAGAAAACAATATGTTAAAACCTCGAATATATATATTTACAAGGTCCCTAAAAATTGTATACGAGATTTAGTAAAGTTTACAACCTCGAATGATATGACCTCATGATCACGCACTTGAGATTTCCCATGCATAAATGTTGGCGATGTCTCAAGTGCGCCCGCCATGGGTATCACATGAAATCCTTGCATACAGATACAACAATGTATAAATCATTCACACATGTGTACAAATTCAAATTAAATTAGATCTATGATGTGTATTTAATTTAAACTTAACAAACTTTTGAAAGCACACACTTGAGCTGATGATGACTCAGGAGTGCTCACCACAACTTGTGGTTGGTCTGTACTCGGTATCACATGACCTCCCACATCTAGATATAATATATCATTTCACACATGTGTAAAAATTAAAATTAAATTAGATATGTCCACATAAATTAAAACATATATTAGTTTGTACCTGACCAAAAGGTGAGCCCAAATCTATAGCACTCAAAATACAAACACAATCACATTGAGATTTAGGCATTGTGTGATCATGCGTCTACACCTAACACTTCTTGAATTAATATTATATTATATATATAATTTGATGTTATTATTTACATGAATTTTGCACATTTCAAACAAATTATTTAAATGTGCCTAAGTTCAAAAGATGAACATACCTGTGTAGGATGATCCTCATAATATAGTAAATCCACATATGACTCCATCCTAGAGATGCATGTGGGTCACTTGAAGTGGATTCCTAAGTATGCCCATAGCTTGAGCCTCCATGCTCTCTATAGGCCACTTCAGTCACCACATGTGTAGTTTGATGAGTGAGATGTCTTGAAAGAGAACTCAATGCTCCTAATTTCGACAACATCGTTTGTTGCTAAAATGCAGTGGGAACACCAGGAGAAGGAGGAGCAGTTCAATAGGAGCAATTAGAGCACGTCATTGAGGATTGACACATTTTCCTAATCTATGTTGGGCCATGCCACACAGAGCTCCTTGAAATGACCTCATATCAAAATAGTTGGGTTTTAAACCCAACTCAAACTCATCCCATAACTTTCTCAAAAAGTATAGGGGCACCTCAAAATTTCCATGTGGTGGAGTATCAAACACCATCCACCATCTATCCTAAAAACTTGTAGCCATTTGCGGGTGCCTACACCATTTAATTGAAATTCATTTTTTGGTGGGTGGAATTGGTTCGTTTGTTTGGGGGATAAAAAAAGTTGGAAAATGGCTTGTTTGGTAATTTTAAGGTCATTAATTTCTTTATAGGACAATCCATTTGCATAGAATTTTCTCCTCTCTTCTCTCCATTGATGGAACCTATCTAGGTCCACATCAATAGATTGAACATAGTCAACAACAGTTTGCATTGAATATGCAAACCGTGTGAGATGTGGGGGATATTAGGCTCATTTTTTTATCAAATCTATATTTTCCTGAATCACAATAAGGCTTGCTCTAATGCTCTTTCTTAATTGAGCCTGATCTACTATAGGGCGTGGGGGGTTAGGAGGTGGAGAGTGTGGAGGTGTGGGGTTTTGTTGTGGCGGCAGATCTAGATGTATGGGATCTTTAGGTTGTGCATTAGGTATAAAATCCTCTATGTTAAATTTAGGCTCCATATGAAAAATGAAATGGCAACTGCATGTTAAAAAATTAAAAAATATATAGATCAACAAACTAATTAAACAATGTACACAATTTGAAAGTTATTTAAATCACATGGAACATGCACAAATTCAAAATTTACGTTTCATTTGAAGACACATTCAATTTATAACATTAAAAAATCCATAACATGAAAATCCATAGCATGTACATTAAATTATACAATTAAAGTCATGTAAATGTACCCTTGGTTAAATTTGAGCACTTTATCTTATAGTAACCATATAGTTTCATTTTCCTTGCAAGGTGAAAATTAAGTGGTGTGTGGTTGTTAATTTCAAATTATTGTATCATTCTATCTTGGACTAATGAATGTCATGCCTTAGTGATGCTTTTTAGATGATTCTAGATGTATGACCTAACCTATGCATTGATTGTCAATGAAAGATGCTTCCTAGGCATCATATCACTCGTCAAAGTGGGAATGAGGGGAAGGCTAAGAAAACACACCTATGAATCCTATTGGTGGTCCTCAAGTTATTGATCTCCTTCAAGATATAATAGTAAGGGGCCCTCATCAAGAGGCATCTATGTGTGAGAATTTATAAATTAATGTAATAAAGGTGGATGTGAATCTATGTGTAGATTGAATTCATTTTTAAAGGTGTTGTAATGGTAGAAATTGAGAGATTCTTAACATGTATTTGTGGGTAACTACAAAGTATTATATTTTCTAGCAAGGAGGTACTATAGGACACTTACAATAAATTGGAAGTACTACTAAAAATCACTTGCAACCTAAAGGTAACAATTTCTTGTAAAAAAGTGGCAATGGTACAATGGGTGACTTATATCATATAAAGGTTAGAGGCACTTGCAATTTTATTTGAGATTTAGATATTTATTAACTTAGATTTATTATGAGATGTAGATAGTAGGATGTCAACTAGTGTTTGTGTTTAGCTTGTTTAGTGGTACAATAAATTGGATGAGTGAGTAGCACGTTGTGGTTTCTATATCTAATATAATGACAAAGTATGTTGTAGCTATTCTTGTCTTTAAGGATTTTAGTTATTTTTATAGCTTGTGTTTAGATGTTGGGTTGGGTCTTGTTGTATTTAGAAATTAATACAATATTTAGTGTGACATTAGCTTGGAAAATAACCTAAAATTTCATATATAAATGAAGCATGTTGATGTAAAGTATCATTTTTTATGATGTGGTGGGGATGTGAGAGTGATGTTAGATAAATTTGATAATATGAAGAATGTTGAGAATATGTTAAAAAAGATAATAAAAATAAATGGGTTTAGATAGTGCAATGAAACTATTAGTCTCAAATCCTCTTTGATGGAGATGAGCGGCGAGAGAGGCAAGAACTTTTGTTTCAATGCAAGTGAGGGTGCAACCAAGGGTGAAGCCGATTTAGATGAAGATAATGAGGATGAGATGTTTTTGTTGGAGGGTCTTCTTTTGTTTTCACTGGAGGATATCCTTCCTTCTGTGGGAAAGCTAGGTGTGTTGTTCCTAGGGCGTGTGCAAGTGGTTCCTCTTCACTGCCTCACTTGTCATGTGTGGGAGATGCTTGGTTCAACAGTGGTTCAGTGGTCATTTCTTCTGTGGGAATTTATTTCAGATGGGTCATGCCTTGTTTGTGTTTGTAGGGGGTTGTTTGATGCTATTTTTTCCTTTATATGGGGAAGAGTCGGTGCTATGTGCCTTTCATTCTTTGCTAGGGCTATGTTCTACTTCTCTGGTTTTTCTTGGAGGTTCTCTATGGTGTGTGAATGTTAGGATTTCTCTTCCCGTAAGGTAGATTGGTTGGAATTTTGGCCTTTTTCTGATCCTATTCGATGTAATGGGATAGCTTGGGGGATTTCTATGTTGGCCTACTTTTTAACTGGTTACTTTGAGGTTTCCCTCTACGCATTTTTGTTGCCCTTTTGGTGGTGCTCTTGAGGTAGATCTCGCCTTGGGCATATTGTGGGTGCTCTTGGTTTCCCTTTGGTGGGTTGGTGGTGCCTTCCTTTAGTTGGCTCTATGTTCTTTGGTGTGCAGATTGTGGCTTTTCTATTGTTGGCTCAGTTTTGTTCATGGTGTTATTCTTGGGCCCAATTTGGAACTATTGTTTTGGTGTTATTGGTGGCCTGTGTGGGGATGCTTCTTTACTAAATTGGTGCAGGGGAGTCTCACCCCTGGTCTTTTTTTATCCTTGTTGCTAGGTTGTTGTTTTCAACTTTGGTGGTTTGCTTTCAAGTTTGGTTGTGGGCTTGTTTCGTGTGGTTGTGGTCCCTTACGGGATGTTGTTTAGGGCTGTGGCTTATTTTGGGCTCGAACTGGTGTGTTGGGGATGAAGGTGTGCTTTCTTGTTTGGTCGTGTAGACATCCAATTTGATCACTTCCATATGATCAAATGCATATCCTTATTCATCTGGTCGCTCATCCCCTCTGTCAATATTAATTAAACCAGTTGTTTAATTAATACCCTGCATCTTGCATAAAGATCCTAAAGTATTTAATTTAATACTCTACCCCTCTTCCTCCTCTAAATTAAATAAATATACCCTTTTATTTAATTTAGTCATATCCCCCTTTTAAATTAAAATTCTTTTTAATTCCCTTTTTCTCTCTCATGGTCACATCCTCCAACTTTTGCAAGTTGGTTCCTAATCCATCTTCTAATCTCATCATTAAGGTGTGCACATGCCTAATCCTTGATTAGGATGTGTCACATCCTCCAACTTTTTCAAGTTGGCCTCTAATCTCTCTTATCCACCTAACCCTCCTCTAATCCTTCATTACTCTTCCCCATATGATCTTTGACTTGTCACATCAAGTCACATGTGGAATCTAACTCTCTTCTAATCTTCATTAATCAGTCTAATCAAGTACTTGCACAATCCTAATCACTTAATTGAGTCAACCCTATTAAATGCTTTTCTTTTTTGACAAGGCATCTCCATTCCCATGTGAATTTTTAATTCACATTTAATCCCCAATGCATTTAAGGAATTTTAAATTCCTTCCTCTTCCCCATGAGGAATATTTGAGGAATTTTTAATTCCTCACATGTCCTCTCACCCACATGGGGACAAGGACCTCCTTTATGAGGAGATCTTGTCTAATCCCAAGGTACTTTGTACCCCCCTCCATGTCATGTCCTATCCTTCCACCTCATGTCCACTTCACCTTTTAGGGCTATATCACATGCCACATGTCAAGATGTGAGGGCTTGTGAGTTCTCAACTCACCTTAGCCTTACATCTTGATATTTGGTGGCTCAATATTGACCCTCCATTTCCTCTAGGAATTCTCAAAATTCCTATAAATACCCCCTCTTTTCTCTCATTTGGGGGGAGATCATTTTGCTAGCCAAACTCTTGCAATTTTGTTTCTCAACTTATACTTAGCCATTTTCATGCTTTTATCCACTTGCACTTATCCTCACAACATCATTTAGCTTGCATCTTGTGCCATCCAAGGAGCATACACATCAAAGATCGAAGGGCCAACCAAAGGATCGATTCGACGCAAGGTATAGAGTTCCATTTTGTTGCTTTTCATCTTGTGTTGTTTCCAACTTAGGCTAATCTTGAGGTGTAGGTTGTTTTGGTGTTTATTTGCACTCTTTTACTTGCTTCTCTTTTTCTAACGCTCACATTCGACCTATCACAGGTCGTATCCTTGTTACTTCTTTGCATGGTGTCTTCTTGCCTTGGTGTACTTTTTCTGCTTCCCTTTGACCTGGTGCTACCTTCTGGTTGCTCTTTTTTTAGGCTTGTATTGGCCTTTAGTTGGGTTTCCTCTATTTCTCCTCTTGTCTTAGAGGTTGCTTTGTTTATGTCATGGCTCCCCTTTTAGAGTATGTTGATGTTGAGATCTATGGGGTTTTTTGTTTTTTTTTAGTTTTGGTTGATGTCTTTGGAGGTTATTTTGAAGGTTTTGGAGTGTGTGCTCTCTTTGTTGTGGGTTGACTTGATCTTCAAGCAAGGTATAGAGTTCCATTTTGTTGCTTTTCATCTTGTGTTGTTTCCAACTTAGGCTAATCTTGAGGTGTAGGTTGTTTTGGTGTTTATTTGCACTCTTTTACTTGCTTCTCTTTTTCTAACGCTCACATTCGACCTATCACAGGTCGTATCCTTGTTACTTCTTTGCATGGTGTCTTCTTGCCTTGGTGTACTTTTTCTGCTTCCCTTTGACCTGGTGCTACCTTCTGGTTGCTCTTTTTTTAGGCTTGTATTGGCCTTTAGTTGGGTTTCCTCTATTTCTCCTCTTGTCTTAGAGGTTGCTTTGTTTATGTCATGGCTCCCCTTTTAGAGTATGTTGATGTTGAGATCTATGGGGTTTTTTGTTTTTTTTTAGTTTTGGTTGATGTCTTTGGAGGTTATTTTGAAGGTTTTGGAGTGTGTGCTCTCTTTGTTGTGGGTTGACTTGATCTTCAAGCTTGGTTTCTCATCTCCATCTCTTCTGAATCCTAAGGTTGTTGTGAGTGCTTGTCCTACTTGAGTGGTTTCTTTTGGTTGGATTCTTCAGATGGTTTCTTCTCTAGAGGTGATTTTTTCTCTTGTTGAGGTAGAGCGTGCTCCTTTTGAGGTGGAGTTTGTTGTAGGCCTAGTGGAAATTCCTCTTCTCCTTTGTTTTCCCCTTCTGAGGCAGAGCTAGTATGAGCAAGATTTGGGTTGCTTTTGTAGTTCAAGCTCTTGGATCTTCCTCTCCTATAGAGGGGGGCCCTGTCCTATGGAGGTGGAGTGTGGGATGGTTTTTTAGATCAGATGGAGTTGCAAGAAGGTTTTTGATTTCTAGTTATTTGTGTTTTTGGGTTTGAGGTCCCAACCAAAACTTGATGATGACTCTCTTTTGGGTTCATGGTCCCTGAAAAACCTAGTTAAGGGTTTAAGGTCCCTTCAAAACCTTTGGGTTCATGGTCCTAGGTAAAACCCGATTGTATTGGGTTGTGGGCTTTAGGCCCCTACTTGTTGATGGGCTATGGTTGGGTTTGCTGATTATTTTTCTTACAACATATTTGCCTTGTTTTGGGCTATAGGTCCCATAAAAACCTTTTTTTAATGGGTTTCAGGTCCCACCAAAACTTGCTTTCCCTATCAAAAACTATTAGTCTCACATCCCCTAGTAAATAGTTCACAAAAATTATTGTTAATGAGAATAAAGAAAGATAAGTATAATACACAACTTATAATCTTAATGTTTGGTTATCTATTTTTTTTTAATGTGACCTCATTATTTTGTTGTGCACTTAAGCATGAATTGACTTATCTAGGGATTATAATTTTATGACATTATAAATAGACCTGTTATGCCTTGCATAACCACCCCATTTTATTTTGGAAAAAAATGGGCCCCCCTTTGTTTTTGTTTCTTTTTTGGGTTTTTGTTCAGGTCTTAGTATTTGTCTTGTTTTTCTCCTAAGTATTTTGTTCTTTTTCAAAATTGAAAGCGAAGCTAGAAATGAAACTAGATTCAAAACTTCTTCAGAGTTCCTAGCCCAAGTTTGGTTCTGATTCCGAGTCTGCCTTCTCTTCTGTGTTTCCTTTCATTGTCTATCAATTTTTCTGGCATTCTCAGGTTTGTTTTCTCCCTTGGGTTGTTTGTTGTTTTCATTGCGTCTAGTTTTGACTATCTAGAAGTGGAACCAGGATTGGAATCTAACTTGGAATTTTCTAAATTTCCATTTTTTGTTCCCATCCCGATTTCGACTTTGCTCATTTGCTTTATCTCGTTGTTTCTTTGGTGTTTGGGTCAAGTTTGGTTTTTGTTCTAAACTTGCTTCCCTTTGTGCTTGTGTGTCTTTGTTTTGTTCCTTCAACTTGGTCAAAAGTGGAATCGAAATCATAATCAAACTTTGAACTTTGTGAAAGTTTTGTTTCGATTTCGATTCTGTGTCCACCCGCGTTGTTTCTTTTTCTTTGTCATTGCTTTATTGCGAGACCGAAATTGGGTTGGAAACTGGGTAGGAAATTTTTTACAAGTTTCTTTATGTTGTCGCCAACCTGGGTTCACATTCACCCTACTTTGGGTGTTCATAGGACTTAACTGTTTGTTTGCGTTGTTTGCTTCACCTCTGACCAACCATATTAATAACATTAATTGTAGCCTCTTCGCACGTGCAAATTAATTTTAAATTCCTAATCACGCTTAACTGGATCATTATCTTTGTTATTTGAGATGTTTAAGCACACCAGATCTAGAAGAAATTTGAGAGGATCGATTGGATTGCGGAAGTAGGTTGCGGATAAAATCTTGGTTAGATTTCGATCATTTCTTGAGAGCATTTTAAGGTAGGTTTCTTTTCTCTTTTGTTTCCCATTTCGTGTTGTTTTGTCGTGTGTTGTTGTGTTTTGGCATGTTCGCAGAAGTCTTTTTTCTATGAATTCTTCTCTCATTTCTTGTTCCTTTTATTTTTGTTCTCTTTGCTTTTCCTTTTCTGTTCTTTTCAGTTCTATTTTTCTTGTTTTCCATTCGTTATTTTCCATTTATTGTCGCTTTCATGATAGGTTGGTTTTGTCATGCCCTAGTTTCTAATTAGGGTTTCAATTTATGGGGGTTTTATGTGTGTGAATGATAGTGTTTGTTTTGAAAACCTTTTTCTTGTTTCAATCATGTGTCGATTGTATGTTTTTCGCATTGGGTTTTTTGTGATGCCCTAATTTTCATAGTCGACATGTTGAGCAAGCTAGGGTTTGCTCAACAACCTTTATAAAATAGTATTTTCCTAGGGTTTAAATTGGTTTTTGTACAGTTGAGCTATTGAGGGGTTAAGACCTTCTATTTCTGATTTCCTCATAGGCCCATGTGACCTAGTTCTTTAAATTCATGTGACAGTGTCTTTTGAAATACCCTCCATTTCGCATATTGAATGGGTGGGAGTGGACCAGGGAATGAACTTGTCTGAAAGTTGTTTTCCATTTGGATTAGATCCTAAAATGATTCCACTTCTAATCATTGCAGTATTGAGTCCTTATGCTTGTCCACAGAATCAGAGCCGAGATGGAAGTTGAACTTGGAACTAGCGTTTAGTTTATAGTTTGGTTTCTCTTCCAGTCCCGGTTCTGGTTTTGTCCTAATTCTGGTTTTGACCCCACCAATATTGAAAATTATTTTATGTCCTTGGTGCGTCTATGGTTCTACTTTCAATAAAGGTTGAAGTTTGGTTAAGTTCAAGTGTTGTTTCAAAGAGATAGAGGTAGGTATGGATTGATGTATTGATTTCTATGTGTTGATCATCTAACATAGGAGTTTATTGTAGGAATCAAGAAATTTTTGGGGCATCAAATGAGGCTTCTCAAAGGAGCCAACCGGGTGAAGCTTCAAGGCAAGGAGTTAGGCCTAAGAAGATTAAAGTAGAACAACTTCCCTATACTCTGAGGTGCAAACATAAGGAGGATACCCTTACCCCCAACAAGGCTGATTCTAATTGGGTGGATATCACAGACACAAACTTAGGACCTTTTAACTTTGGGGAGTTAGTGGATGAAACTTTCAATGAATATATTATGCCAAGGGCACAAAGGATTTCTTAGTCTGGATTGGAACACCTTGCACTATTCCCTTTGTTTGTTCAATGTCCAAAATTGGTATTAGCAGTTGTTGGCACTTAGAATCCTGCTACTAGGAAGTGTATGGATTCACAAGGGAATGTTATTATTGATCTAACATCTCAAAATTTCAGGCTCTCATGTTTGATGTGCCCGTTCCTCATAATCCTAAGTAGTTGAATGAAGCATAAGCTCTGAAGCTTTACAGAAGCAACAAAGAAACCAATAGATCTTACATGAATAAGCATTGGATGAGGATAGAGAAAAAGTCTCTAACCAAGCTTCCTGACTAGCCAAAAAGGGCAGATTTCAATAAAGAAATTGGGGACATAATCATGCTGCTTTCTAGGGTGTTTGAAAAAAGGGATGCTTCATAGTTTAAAGAATGGATGTTCCCATTCATCCATGCTATCTTGGAAGGTAAACAATAGTTTGACTGGCCAATGGTGGTGTCAGAAAGTATACATATTTAGGTGCTCAGAGTGAGAGAAACCAAGAGTTTCTTTATGACCTCTTATGTGGTCTATGCAACTGCTCGGATGGGGATTTTTCCTGGATTGAATATAGTTGGCATATTGGGAGAAGCTCAAGGGAAAAATAAGGTGTGGGAGCACTATAATCAACTCACATTGCAAGCATCAGAGTTATACTATAGGAGGGTTAGTGATGCCTTCCTTTATGTTGTTATTAATAGGCTCACTGGAGATGCTGGGTATAGATTAAGTAGGGAGGCAATGTCTTTTACCAATGAGTGGGGACATTGGTTTATCTAGTACCCCACATTCACTTATTTTAAATTAGCGAGATTTGATGGTCATCCCCATTTTCTTCCTAGGTTTTGTGGAAATAGAATCATTTTAATGGAGTTTATATATCAGGCTTTCGCATTTAATTTCAAATTTGGCACCAAACACAAGACTGGTTGCCACAAGTTTCCAATGTAGTTGGGTGAGTTTAGTTGTCCACAACTTGTGGAAGCTAAGGCTATTTATGATGAATTAGTTTATCTGAAATTGGGCTTGTACACTTCTAGGAAGAATTATGACCCTGGGCACAAGATGTAGGCTTTGCTTCCCAGTCTATTTGACAAGCATTTCAATCTATTGGAGGACTTTTGGATGGATCTACAAGATGATTATGATATCCAAAGAAGAAATTATGAAAGAGTGACAATCCCACTCATGGTTAAGTATGGGATTAAGGAAGACATCCCAAATACTTTATCTGATGATGGGGTAACTTTGGATCCCCAATATGAGGCTGAAAACATAGGCACTAAAAGTCTTGATCCAGTGGATTGGAATATGGAAGAGTCCATAGATATAAAGTAGATTGCCAAACCAGTCTAAGACAAAAAGTGTGCACTGGGTTAGTTTGAGGGTTAATCAACCCGAGGCTCAGCCATCCAAGAAGACAAAGGTTGTTGGAACCACACAATACAAAAGGAAAAAGAGAAGAATGCCTCCAAAGGAGGCATTGGAATTTATGCCTTCTAATACAAAAGAGGAGGTGGTTGCCCAAGACCTCCTAGAGGTACAAGAAGGCGAGAAAATTGTAGAAGTTGGTGCCTCCACATCTATTGCAGGAGATGTACCTACTCAACCCTCTATTACACAACAACTGGGTTAGGAATCCTCAAAGGGAACTCTCCATAAGGATGCTGAGCTACTAAAGGAAATGGAGTGAGGAATTGAGATACATGATATTGCTATTGATTCTGAAAATACTCTATCTAATAAGGAGGCTCATGTAGTAGCATCTCTTGATGTAATAGATGATGTAGGGACCGAGCATATATTAACATAGGAGGACTAGTGGAAGCTCTATGAAGATGCAAAAAGGGAAGTTGATGCCAAGGAACAAGTTGAGGCATTAGCTAAACAACAACAAGAAGATGTTAAAGCGCAAGTTGTGTTATTAGCCAAGTGACAAGAATTGGAGGCTCAAGTTAAGGCTGATGAATTGGCTTAGCAGCAACAACAAAGGGACCAGGAGCTCAAGATGCTGGAAGAAAGAGATAAATTGGTTTTACGACAAAAAATTCATGATCTTGAGGAAGAGAAGGCTGCTCAAAGAAGGGAAAAGGAAGTTCTTGAGGCCAAATTCAAGGCACAAGAAGAGGCTCTTAAGAAGAGAGAAGAACAAGAATGTTTGGAAAGAGAGAAAGAGGGCTACTGAGATTGTTGAGTACAAGAAGAAGTCCAAAGAGGCATGGGACTATCTTGAGGAGTTTAAAAGGCAACAAGATCAGATGTTAGAGGAAAGAAAGTTGGAAGAAGAATGTCTGAAGCAGGAGGTGGAAGATAAGAAATTGCAAGAATAGAAAGATAAAGAAGAGGTTGAAAAGCTTGCACAAGAGGAGACAGAGAGAGAAAAACAAAATGTGCAGGAAGTTGACTCTCGACATGAGAATACTATATTGCAACCTCAATCCTCTACTACTATGACTTCTTCTTCAGCTCAAGTGGCTACTACTCCTATTCCTCCTACCTAGTTGAAGCTTGAATTGGAGAAGAAGCAAATAGTTTAGCCTTAGCCTATTAATTGGGATGAAATGATGAAAGAGATTGAGAAGGAAAGACCCAAGAAGAAGGCTAGTGTTATTCACTCCACTAAGCTTACAGACATAGGGGAGATCATTGTTGAATGTGCAATACCAATGATGGATAAGAAACAGGATGAAATGCAAATGTCTAATTATCAGTTGGGTACGATGAATTTAGGAAGGCCTACAAGGAATCAACAAATGAATTTAATTGATATTGTGGCTTCCTCTACCAAGTACCAAATTATCAAGGATAAGCAAAAGAAGGATGAGCTTAAGGCTCAATTAGATCAATTGCATAGGTTTATGAAATATGTTTCAACTCCAATCTCTCAATAGGCTGCTACCCCTGAATCCCCAATCCTATTAACAAAGAAGGAGGCAAATGATTTAGTTCAGATGAAGAGTAAGGTGGGAATGCTAGAGAGATGGTTAGACAAGCTCAATCAGGAGGTTGATGATGTTATTGATGATGGTTTTAAGATTCAAAAGGTAGCTCTTGAGTTGGTAGGGGATCTAGATCAATGTACCAAAGATCTAGATAAGCAGGATGAGGAATATAAAGAATATGTTAAAAAGCTTGAGGACATTGGTAAGGTACGTAGGTCAAATTTGTTTGAACATTCAATTCTTGAGGAGGATAATGCAAATTTTGTTGAGAAAACTGTAAGTATAACAAGGTATAAATCTAAGGCTATTCATGTGCACCAAGATGAAGTTCAAGAGATGAGTAAGGATTTGAACCAATAGATTGATGAGTTAGAGACAATTGTAGCCATTCTAATCAATCTAGATACCTCAGTTAGGGAAGGCCTTTCTTTAGATAAGATGAGGGAGATATGGAGGGGTAGATTAGAAGACATAATGCAAAAAGGAGATGATGGGGAGGATCTATTATTAGATCGGTTTATGGATATCAGGGAAGAAGAAAAGGTTGCTAAAAGAGAATTGATTAAGTTGAAGGAGGTACAAAAGTTGGTTTCAGCCAAATTAAGGAGGATCAAATTTAAAGATGATTGGTTGGATGGACCTAATTCAGGTACTTGTTGATGGTGTTTTTATGCACTTCTCAACACAGGCAGTGCGTAGGTGCACTACCGCTCTTGAAAGACAATCTTCCACAATCAGATTGCAGAACACTATCCCAAGGTCTCTCAGTTGTCAGGTCATGACAGTGCTCAGATACCTCAGTAGTTTGATGTGATTTGCTGGAATCACAAGGCGGCCTTACATAAAATACAAAGTGTGGACATAAAGCATGAAGTTGGATTTTGGAATGGAGTTCTTAGGATGAAAGCAGTTATATGTGGGCTGTAGGCTCAAACAACAATCTTGGACTCCATTTAGTTGTTGGATTTGGCTTTACAATGTGCAATGAACCTTGGTATTGTTCAGTTTCTAAAAAAAAGGGGAAAAAGAGCGAAAGGAAGAAAAAGTTCCTAAGTCTGAAGCTTGCAATGAATAGTGACAATGGAGTTCCTGCAATGGAAAATTCCTCAAAACAACATCCCACTTAACCAGACATTTCACAGTATCATGGAAATTGTGCTATCTTCTAAGGGCTACAGATATTTCATCCTTCATCCACCACATACATGCATGAATTAAAGATAAATGTTTGGGACAGCTTCAAATCAAGTCCAGGCTAACTTTGCACAGCTATCTACCTTCAGCAAACATCAAAAAGTATGGACTAAGGGATCATCAACAAAGCAGGAATTTTCACAATCACCCAACAACATTCCTAAAATCTATCCAAAATAAAGTAAACAGCTAACTAAACAGCCATGAGATCTAAGCTAGACATGTGAAATTGGAGAATGAATCAAGTGACAAGAGAGAAATCAAGGAAATACACCAAGTCAATGATATTTCTTATAAATTTCTGCAGCATGCCTTTACAACAACTCAACTCTCACTTTTGCAAATGAGGGGAGTGCTCTATTTATAGTTTCCCAAAAGTTAAATGAATGGCCAAGATTCATTCTCATTATGTGGCCAAGATTCATTACAAAATAGGGTTTCACCTACCCCCAAATAGATTTACAATTTAAAAACATTTTTTGTCTCTTCCCTGTTTCGTCATCTAGTGGATGACACTATTGCTCTTTTCGTCCTGTAGCTAATTGCTGTTTTCTTGGCTGTAGCTACTCTTCAGGGAGGTCCTCTTCCTTGGCTGGGCTGTCCTCTTGCTCCTCGGAGGCTGCGTGCTCTATATACTTGAGGATGACTGCCTGGAGCTTGTCGATCTCAAGGATCTCACATCTTAACGCCTGATAGCTCCATTCTTTAGCATTCTCTTCCAGCCGCCTCCAGTCCTCGTCATACTTCGAGCCTTGATCTCTGAATAGCTCTGATTGGTCGAAGGCGTGGGCAGCAAAACTCAGGAACTCCGTTGTAATTTCTCCGGCTGTCCCGTCCTTCATCTTCTCCTCGAAGTATGGATTGATCTTTTCGGCGTCCATTTGCACTGTGGGCATATCATAGCCCGTCATCAACTTGAGATACTCGGCGCATTCTGCCCGGATCTCCTTGATCCATTCAATATCGGGATCCACTCTGTTCTGGATTTGCTCCAACCTCTCCTTCCGATTGATGAGGTCTCTGTGCCACACATCCACCAGCCAATGGTCCTCTTTCTTCAGCTCTAGCTTCTCTTCTCATGTGTCCTTAGGCATCTGAAGGATGGCTTCAATTCTCAGGAAGGTGGAGTCGTATGTGGCGGGGAAATTATTGCAAAGCCTCCTCGTGCTCTCCAGGGATTGGATCAGGTCCAAGAACTTATTGGCTGTCCGCACAGCCCTGCTGATTCCCATGTTTCCGACGTATGCGACCCGTCGGAACCAATCTTCAGTCATTTTCTCTAAGTTTTTCCTTCTCTCCATCTTATCAATCTGTTCCTTGGAGAGCAACTGCGGTGCAACTGTGGAGGTGGTGGGCAGGTCGTCCACTGAGGACCATTGCTGGATATAATCGGTTAGGGCCGCAACTTGCGCCTTGAGCTCGTCTTTGGCGACCTTGTCCTGCTTGATTAAGTGCACCACCGTGACCATCGACTCCTCCAGATGTTCGACCTTCTGCTCTCTAGTCGTTGTCCCTAGGTCAATGGTGGAGATATTGTAGCTAACGCCCTCCTGGCCAACTGTAGGCGTGGCAACTTGCGCTGCTCGGGAGCCGGAAGCGTCCATCGTTATCTTGGAACGGACCTTAGGCTTCTTCTCCTTCTTTGTTGTGGTTAGGGATCGAGCCAAGATGGCTTCCAATCTTGCCCTTGGGTCCTTCAGAATAGGAGTAGTCTTCTCTAGCTGTTTCTCCAACCAATCGGGCATGGCAGATTTATCCTTGGGTGCATCATTGCCGCCCTCACCCTTTTCAGTTAGAGGCAAGACTTCCGCCTCCTTTTCCTTTTGGGGCTCTTCCTTTTCCTTGGTAGCTTCCTCCTCCTCTTCGTTGGAGTCCTGAATGAATACGAGGAGCTTGACGGGCAACTTGGTGGACAATAGCTGGGTGGGGCTTTCTTCTTTCGTTGCCTCCTCTTCTTTCTTCTCTTCAGCAGCCTCGACCCCGGGGCTCTTCACAACATGAGTCTCGGCCTCAGATAAATCCTTTATCGGCTGCTCTTCTGGTGGCTGTCCCTCTTCACCAAGTGGTGATTTTTCTGCCTCCTCCCCAACATCCTTTGGCTGCTGAGCCGACTCCTCCTCAAGGTCCTCATCAAAAGTTTGAATGATTTCTTTGGCGCCCGAGCCATCCTCTTCGTCCCCGCTCTCGGAAGAGCCTGTCTCTTCTTCCTCATAAACCACCCTGTCGATGGTTGGATGCTCGTACTCGAGGTGCTCATGATATTCATCAGCCTCCTCCTCAATAGGCCTCGAGGCTTCCTGCTCTTGCTCCTCCAACTCTTTCGAAATCTGCATTGTGGCCTCCATGGCTGGCGGCCCTGTTGGCGGTTGTGAAGGCTGAGCTGTTGCGAGGGCTTGGGCAAGGGCTGCTTGGAGAGCGGGGTCCATTAGGATCTGTGAGAGCTCGGGGGGAAGACTCTGCATGTGCCTTGCAAGGGCCTCGGGCATAGTGGCAAGGGGAACAGGCAACACTATTGTTGCCAGGGGGAGTGATGTAATGGGCGACATAGCAGCAGAAGAGGAAGGGGGAGTGGTCATGCTAGAAGAGGAGTCGACGTCAATTATTGGCCCAGCCGGGGGTGAGGGAGCAAGATGGACAGAAATTTCCACTGCTGGCGGGGAAGCGGCAACCGCAGCGAGAGAGGTGGGTGGCACGGGAGGGGCAGGGAGAAGTAAGGTAGGCCGCAATTCTGTCGTAGCCACTGTCTGCCTGAGCCTTTTGGGAGATGAGCCTCCCGTTTCTTTCGTTGCTTGCTCTTTGGGGTCCGCAGACTGTGCTGTCTCTGTTCTTTTTCTCTTTTGAGACCTGGTGATGGGGGGAGACTTGGAAGTCTCACCAGCTGATGTAGTGGCGGCAACGTCCTCCGTGGCGCTTGGCTCGCTCTTGAGCGCCTCATATGTAAGGACTACCCCTTGTTGCTTTAGTTGCGCCACCTGCCCATCGACCCACTCCTTAGTGTGAGTTATGATCGGCTGGGTGATAGTATCCAGGTCATCTACCTCTTGCTCGTCCCAGTCTATGGAAGGGATTGCCAAGTTGGCAACCGCAGGGTACCTTGGGTGCATGATCGTAGACTCGTCTTCCTCGAGCTGGTCCGGCACCGGGAACGGCTGCACCCTTCTCAAAAGCTGCACGGTCATGCGCATGTAGTGCCTCATGCGGACCTCCTTGTCATCTTTGCAATCTGCCCAGAAGTCCTCAATATGGTATTTGTGGGCGTATGCTGGCCCCAATGCCTTCCTAACATGACCATGTGGGTCCATCCGCGGGCGAGCAGTGTACCATTCAAAATTGTATTCCTTGAGTTCCTTCTCAGAGTTGCCGGTGCATTGAGACGTCTGCAGTCGATACAGGCCCTGGCCGAGGGTCATGGGATAGGGGATGCCTGCTACGTGCTTGTTGCCAAAGACTGTCTGGATGTGTTGGAGCTACCGGGAAAGCTCCAATAGAATGATCCTGTCGTTTGGGTACCTTGGCAACTTGTTTGGTCGTTCCGTGAATCCTTGGGCATGGATGTAGGTGAACTTGGGGAACTAGATATACAGGAAGACATACTCCTTCAGGAGTGCCCTAGCGCTGTGGGAGACCCTCCTCTCAAAGTCCCCGGTGATTAATCTGATGATGTGGCCAGTAAAGGCATCATTGACCTGGTAGTACTCCTTCTTGAAGTTGCGGTATTGGAGTTGAGGGTACTTGTCAAAAGGTTTGAGCCCTCGCCTGTGCCCTTGGTCTGGCGCCACAAATAATCCACTATATTGTCTTTGACCTGCCAGGGAGTATACCAGGTAAGAGGTCATGTAAAACTTAGAACTTTTCTTAACGTTTACAAACTGCTCGTGGAAGCAGTTGCTGATGATGCCTCCCCAGTCGAATGAGGTATTGGTGTTAACATCCTCATTCCCTCGTAGGATCTGCTCAATGTAATATGCCATCCACTCTTGGAAGTAGGCGGCTGCCGGGAGACCCATGACCCTGCTCAGCATAGTTACCAGGTCGTGATAGTCTTCGTGGAAATCGCTGCGGAAGAGTTCGTGGGGAACCTTCACAGTGCTGCCCCGTTTCTCTTTAAGCCAGTAGAGGTTGATTGATTTCTTGCACCCTAATGGATTGGCATCCCACGCCGCCTGACACTGTTCCAAAGTGGGGACCTCCATATGTGGGAACGTGGGGATGTGGAATGTTTTGGTAATTCCTTCTGGCGACATGTCAGCAAGGATGTTCCCCTCCTTGTCTACGATTGTTTTTGTGTCCGTTTGGTAGGCTTCTCGGCAAGCCATTACTAGTTCGGGTGCCACCAGAGAGGGAGGGAAGCCGACAGCTTTGGCGATTCCACTCTGCCGTATCAGTCTGGCGTTCTTTGTAGTAGGGTTGACCTTGACCCTCTGGGTGAACTCATCTATGTTTACTTGGCCGATGTTGGTATCTGAGATTTCTTTCCAGTCGGTCGAGACCTTTGACTGGAGCGGCTCACCCTGAAACTGAAACTTCATCTGATCTTTATCTTCTTTTCCCCGAGCGACTCTCCCTGATTTCTTGCCCTTATCCTTTTCGGCGGAGGCCCCTGAAGTTCCTGCAGTCGATTCCATATATCTTGCAAGCAAGGGCAAAGTTAGCGCAACAAAACATCAAAAGCGTTCATGTTAGTCCATATTTTGAGCATATCATCTAAATAATTATTCAAATATATCATAAATTTTATCCTTAGATGGTATCGATCTTCGTTTCAGGGTATTTGGACAATCCGGGCCCGGAGGGCCAGACTTCCCTGGCAGGAACGCTGTCAGGAAGGGAAAACGCACCCAAAAGTTCCCGAGGGCCCTCCTTGGCTAAATTTCAATGCCTTGAGGGGCTTATGATGGGGAAGAGCCAATTTCAGGATGTGGGTCGAAATCAGTTTCTGAATTTGAGCTTGTTTGGGTGGATCAAAGGGGCACCAGAGGTTTCAAGCTGGAAAGCAGGCAGGAGAAAGCAGCTGGCAATGGCGGACAGCAGACGGAAATCCGGAGGTGGAAGTCCGACATCCAGGGTTCGGGAGACCAAAGGATGGCCGTTACGAGGTCTGCCATTTAGGCCCAGCGGCATTCGGACCTCCGGGGCCCGGTGGCCGGGAGGACACAGCGCGCCAATCGCCGTGATATTTTCAACAATGGTTTGAACGGCGGCGGCGAAGGCGAAGAGCGGCCCGGGGCCCGGATGGCGAGAAGATGAGAGCTGGAGGCCGCCGTAAGATATTTGCAATGTTCGGGCGACGGCGGCGAGGAGGCTCCCGGGGCCCGGGAGGCGGGGCGACGCGGGGTGACGGCCGCCTCATGATTTTTGCGTTGATTGACATGACGGCGGCGGACAGATCCTCGGGGCCCGGCGGGCGGGGAGCTAGAAGGGTTCCACCGTGGGGGACCGCGGAACCGTCATGGAGTTTCGGAGACGGAACTCCGGATGGCCGGGCCCGGAGGGTCCCAGGGCAGGGCAGCGTTAGGCAATATTTTAGCCGGCCAAAGGAAGCCCGGGACCCGGGTACGGGGTGGACAGGCAAGATTTCCAACGGCAGGAGGTCAGTGGACCTCTGCAGACGGAAGTCTAGGAGCCGGGATCCTAGGACACAAATGCAACGGCGGAGCGGCCGTCGGGGCCCGGAGGGCTGGAAGGCACCAGAGAGCCCGACGAAAGAACTCGATCACGAGTAACGGCGGAAAACTAGGGGCGGAGGCCCGACACCCGGGGTCCGGACGCACAGACAACGGATCAAAATCTCAATCTCACGAAGGGGGCAAAAGCAGTAGTGCCGACGGAGAAGGCGGACCGGGGCTCGGAGGGCGGGAAGCCGGCAGGGCTCCGCCGTCGAGGTCAGCGGAACCATCACGGAGTTCCAAGGACGGAACTCCGGACAGCCGGGCCTGGAAGGCCCCAGGGCAGCGGGGGAGAATTCGACAAAGTGAGACGGCAAAAGGAGGCTCGAGCCCTGGCGTTCAGGCGGACGGCGAAGGTGGATGTTGGGCCCGGTGTGCCCGACCGCCCTGCGCGAAGAACAGCCGCGACCGAGAAAAGTCCCGAGTCGGCAGCAAGGGCTAATCCAACGGGTTTGGGAGATTTCTAAGATATGGGTAAGGGGTGCCATTGAGTGTTCTTCTATTTGCTTCATTTTAACTAGTTATTTAATTCATTAAAATTCCCCAAAATGACGAAAAAACACGGGAGGGCAAACGGTGATGGCCTACGTCGAATTCGCTAAGCGGTGCGGTGCGGAATCCACCGGGAATCGACGGAGCGATGCAGACGCAGATGATCATGAGGCAAATGAAGGCGTTGGGATCCTATCGGTCGGCTTTGCAATTTCGCTCCAATTCACAATGTGAAAATGACATTGGCGGGTTGGGTATTTTATACCCCAATCGCCATTAATATGCGCATTAATTGCAGGTACGACCGTGCCAAAAGTTGGTGAAATTTGAATTGAGTCGGCGGCAGCGGCGGAGACTCTGGGGTCCGGCGGCCGGAAAGACACGGAGCGATGGCTGCCGTTTGATTTTTGCGAGCTTTGAACGGCCACGGCGGAGAGAGCCCCGGGGTCTGGCGGGCGGACAGCAGGCGGAGGCCCGCTGTCGACGACGGCGGAACCGTCACGGAGTTCCGTCGACGGAACTCCGGACGGTCGGGCCCGGCAGGCGAGACGGCGGGTAGGAATTCGTCGCCGAAGAAACCTCGCGTCGCCCAGCGGTGACGGCAAGGAGCATCCCGGGGCCCGAGGGGTGGGCGACCGCCGCAGGGTTGCCGTTGCAGGCGG
The DNA here is from genome assembly GCA_007258455.2 of Sequoia sempervirens. Taxonomy (NCBI): domain Eukaryota; kingdom Viridiplantae; phylum Streptophyta; class Pinopsida; order Cupressales; family Cupressaceae; genus Sequoia; species Sequoia sempervirens. The sequence continues at coordinate 434,531 of VDFB02197516.1, read as the reverse complement.
CAAGCCCTGGACGGAAGTCCGAAAGCGGACTTTCGGGGCCTGGGGCCCGAAGGGGCAGACGCCGCCCGGGAGATTTCCGACGAAGTTTGAACTGAAGATGGCAGGGCGGGCCCCGAGGGGCGGAAAGAAGCCCAGGGAACGCCGCAAAGGGCGGAAAACGCCAAGGGGAAGCCCGACAAGGGAACCCCGGAGGCCAGGGCTCGGAGGGGCCCAGGGCCACCCCAGAGCCCAAAATGCCAGAGGGAACCCGCGAGGCCCCGAAGGGCATCAAAAACCAAAAACAGAGGCATGGTCGATTTATGATGAAACTCTAGAGCGACATCGACCGTGCGGAACATCAAAAAAGAGGGGCACGCAAAACGAGGCGACCCCGAAAGACCCGACGAGGCGAAAGAAAAGAGGGTCCCCGTTCCGAACGGGGCGTGTGTGCTAAGGGCACAACAGTACTCTTCAACAAGTGTTTTAAAACTATGATGAATATGTCCTTGAGCATGTAAAGCAGGGGTGAACTTATGGTTGAACACTTTTTTCGGTTGATGGAACACTTTTTTCGGTTGATGTAACATTTCCTTCTCTCCTCTTGTTCAGGGCATTAATGTGGGCTCAATTCTGGTTCTCTTCTTCAGTTGCACCTTTTTCTTTGGAAATCAAAATTTGTGCAATATTTTGCTCTAGCTTCCTAACTCAGAGTTCAACAATTTGGTTCTATCAATAGTCCATGTTCCTTAATCTGTGGATCTGGATTCCAAATTGGGAGGAATTCATGCATACTTGACCTATATGTATTATTTGGTTCCATTTTGTAAAGGTTGGATAAATGAAGCAAGTTTAGCCACCTGATGATAGCAGATAGGAATAGTCTTAGATTTTCATAATTGTTAAGCAATTACTCTAAAGTTTCAAGTAAATTTAGATACAATTTTACAACTTTGTGCAAGTTTTTATGTTATCAAGTTGGACTCATTTGATGATTTTAATGATATATAATCAATCTATATGCCATTGGTTTTTGTTAAGCCTAAGTGTTTCTTATTTGATGAAATTCAATAGAAGGAACTGGATTTAAGATTATCTCATTAAGTTATTTGTGAATGAATTGCTATTATATCTATTTGATTTGTATTTTGATAATGAGTGAATGGTTTGTTTTCAAAGTTTATGAAGAAAAGTTTGGTGAATAGTCATGATGATTGAATTAGCACTGTGGATGTAGGAAATGGTATAGATTATTCTATGGATTGTTTCATGTTATTATCATGGTTGGATGAAGAAAGACTCATTATTGGTATGCATGTCTAGATGTTAAGTAGTTTTATTCATATTCTTCTAGTTTTAAAGCTCTGATATATCTTTTTCTTTTTTTATTTAAACCCCCAAAACATAGAATAGTTGACTTCATGCAACTTTGTTCCTTGTTACTAGCAAAGGCCACTTGCAAATTATAGTTACATTGACCTCTGAGTGATATTAACACAATTGAGAAACTACTAGGACCTTGGGAGTTAGATGGCTACATGTTATCTTTATTTTTCAAGAGAAATAGAATAGTAATATTTTGTTTAGTGTTGTTGTGTTGTACTAACCATCAACAAGACCTATCTAGGGATTATGTGTGATTTCAGGGCTAGTAAAAAGAGAACAAATCTAGACATTATAAATCTAACTTAGGTTTAGGTTTTAGGGTTTAGTTTTAGGTTTAGGTTTTAGGGTTTAGGTCCTAAGATTAAGGGTTTTAGTTTTTAGGTTTGTGTTTTTTGGAACCTATGGTTTAGGGTTTTGATTTCTAAGTTAAATGTGTCCAATGTAGGTTAAATTCTAGTTAATTTAGGGTTAGTTTTTATGGTTTTTAATTTACAATTTAAATTTTTTGGTTTTAAATATAATTTAAAAACTATAAAATATTGAACATAAAACAAACAAAACAAAAAAAAAACTAAATAACAATTACAAAACAAAAATGCAAGATATAAAGCAAAAAAAAGTAGAATTCAACCAACCTGGAGGTCACCGAGGTCAGTTGTGTCGACAGGAGGAGGTGGTAGTAAAAATTTGGTTGAATTGGGCTCTTAGAAACACATACACAAATTGAAATCGCCCTTAGACATGTGGATAAAATGTAGTGAATAAATGAATAGCATAGTCGTTAATTTTAAAAAATAAATAGCTTTAAGAAACACATACGCGTATGCATTTTAGGGTGCGTACCCAAATATAAATGCATACGCATTTGAATTTAGGCTCAGGTACTCGATCTAAAGCGCATATGTGTTTTTTAAAAATGCATATGCATTTCCTACGATTTTTTTGTTTTGACTGAAACTTCCCCTCTTTGTGGACTCGACTTCTTGCTTTTACCTTGTATCAATAGTACCTTATGTAATTGCAAGGTTGAGACACATTTTCTCAACATTTATGCCATATCAAAGCACACCATGATATTAAATTATTTGGGTGACCTTGTGTAGGAACAATATGGGCCAAAAGATAAATCAAAATAAATATTAAAATCTCAAAAGATAAACCAAATAAAAAGACAAGCAATGGTCAATAGACACCCAACAATACTATCTTTTTCCAAGGCATGGAATGAGTAAAGGATGGATGTGGATTATGTTTGGTTACAAGAAGGAAAAATCTCATATAAGAAAAGTGATGGGTGATAAGGAATTTTCATGATGGCAAAGGATTGTTTTGATTATATTTCATCAAGGTTGATGTTGATCTCTAATATTTTATGTTAAAAGTGTGTTTCAAGATTATTGTTTGATGGTTTCAAGAACATGTCTATGTTTGGATATTTTCTTGTGTTTATTGATGTGTTGGTATGTTAAGGATTGTACACTATAGGTACCATGACAAATTAATATTATTAAAATATACATAAGCAAGAAAGAAAGCATGTACAAGGATACAAAGACAAACATGATCTTGCCCCTAGTCAAGTTGAAAACCAATTGATTGATGGATGATGATGATAACATTGTTGATATGGGAAGGACACATCCCAAAACCAAGGTGAGGATTGGGAAAGACATATCTCGATGATGATAATGTGACTAAAGGATCAAGGTTTGCAAAAAGGTTGGGAACAAAACCAAGGTATGTTCTGGATAATGTGCTAGATTGCATAGCAAGATTATATATATTAGGATTGTTGCATTTGGATGGATACTCTTGGGATTGGATGGAACTATGTAGGGATGTTGGCTAGGTGAATTGGAAGATCAAAACCAATGACAAGGGAAAACCAAGTCTTGTGATAACAGTAAAAGGATAATGGATTTTCTTAGGTAGGGGATAAAAGACATGAGGATTATTGGATTAATTATTTAGGATATGATTTCCAAGGACTATTTTGCATACAAATGAATTGTTTTCTCCAATATATAGGTTTGGATAGTGCTATATAGGCAATGGAATGATGTTTTATGGTGCATGGGCAAGGATGAACATGTTAAGAATTTTTTAAAGTATGCTTTAATTTCATGTCTCAAACCTTATCAAGATCAAGGTAGGTAGGGAAGATGGATGGAAATGATATGGGTTAGATAGATGGAAATGTCATGAAAAAAGGTATGAAAGATGAGAAAACGTGCTCCTAAGTGTAATTATCTACATAGATAATTGATTTTATGCATGACACATATTTGTGAAGTTTTCATCATGGTACTTATCCAATGCGCCATAGGAGTAATTTTCACTATTGGATAAATTTTTGTCTTTACTATTTTTTTTTGCATTTTTTATTTTTTTGATTTTTTGGTATTTTCTAGATGGCCTTGATGTTTAGATGGCCATTGATTATTTTGAATCCTTTTATGTTGTTGATTTAGATGTTTGTGTCATAATATGCTAATAGTGACCTCTATGGAGGAGTTTCCTTATTAGGATCATGGTGCTTGCATACAATTGATGGATGTCATTGTGAACCTTTCTGATACTAAGGTTAGCCATATCTAAATACTCACACTGTGATAGGGTACCATGAGTCCCTATGAAGGATGTGGACACTTGTTATATTCAGGAGGCCTCTTTTCTTGTGGCTCTATATTTTGATTGGATATTGGATTTGGATTCTTTTATTTTATTGATCTAATTTTTGGGGATTCATTTTAAATTCATTTTTCCAGTTAGAATTTTCTTGACTCAATGGATTTTGATATTTTATTTTGGACTTGGGATTTGTTAGGCTTTTGTTTTTGTTGGTTCCAATTGGTGTGTTTAATGATTTTGGAATGATGGTTCATGATTTGGATGGAAGGAGTGTTGACATCAATCTTAGAGTAAGGACTACACATGGCCCCTATTTTGATGTTTGTATTGGATGAAGTTACCCCTTGTATCATCGAGGTATCACAAAAGTCATCTAATTTTCTCATTGAAGAATAATCGAGACCTTGATGTCTAAGATTTTCATGAAATTATACTGGTTCTAAGATCCCTTACTCATGTAAGCCTAATCCTTTTCCTTGATATTATATGCTCTAACATATTTTATTTGTGATGGGATATTTGTTATTTTGCAAGCATGATGCTAACCCATCATTGTGTAGCTGAAAACCATTAATGTTTGGTATTTTATCATCTATGAGAAATTCTACTTTGATAAAAGTGGATGATCCTAGTTGATAAGATATTGTGTCTTTCTCCATCATGCTTGTTGCTTCTTGATCATTTGGTATATCAATGTGATCCATGGTAGCTTCTTTATTGTCTTCTTTAATGTGATCCATGTCATTTTTTTATGATCTAGGTGTCCCAAGGAGGCAAGTGTCTCATTTTGGGAAATGGATATGGTTGGAATGTGGATAGGATTAGTTTTAGGTTTTTTATCATGAGTGAGATAAAGGTGGACAAGGGAATCATCTTGTATTTCTCCACCATAGGTAGGATCTTGATCAAATATTGGATCATCTTGGATGTCATCATTAGAGTGGCATCTTGATCAAAGATTTTATTAACTTGGATATCATGATCATTTATAGGGGATCCTTGGATAGACTCAAGGATAGGATCATGATTGAGGATTGAATAATCAAGGATGTTATATATAGGATCTTGATCGAGGCTCAAATTAGCTTGTATATCATGACCATATATAGGGATTTTTTGGGTAACTTGATCTTGATTTATCTTTGAGTTTAGTTCATCATGATTTGGGATTTTCTCTTGACATATATCAAATGCTTTAGATAATGGAATGAGATTTTGGACAATGATAGGATTTTCTTTAGACTCAAGATTTTGGGATGGTAATAATGGAGTTTGGAAGATCCTTTGTGGGATTGATAGGTGATGGAGGGTATGATGGTGGGAGATTTTTGGATGGTGTAGGATTAGCAATGTGATGGGATTCCCTAACTTTTTTTGTCATATTATATTTAAAGATCCTTTATTATTAGTCCTCAAGAAAAAATAGCCACAGGTTTTTTTATAGGATGGATTTGATGATTGGGATGGAGTGGATTGTAATGGTTTAGTGGATGAAGGATTGGAATAAGATGTGGAGGCTATACGAATCTCGTGGTTTGGTGATGGGGATGATGATTTGGGGTATGTATGAGAGTGTAAAGCAGGGGATTTCCTACTTCCAAGTCTCAAGACAAACAAATTCTAGCGGGATAAAATAGCCCTCAATTACCTCAAAGTACAAAGCTCAAGTGACAAAGTATGAAAATGAAGAATATTATAAAAATTAGATGAAATGAAATGCTAAGCTATTAAACACAAGAATGATAAAACCTTTAAATAACAAAAACTACTAATAAAATTATATGCTATGGATTACAAAAATAGAAAGCTTAAACTCACAAATTCTGCCCCTAGAAGCGAAAAGCCTTGGCCATAAATGACAATGCATCATGGGGACGTCTACATCTCACATTGTCATCCTTGTCAAAACAAAAAGTAAAAACCTTAAGTCTATAACGTCCAACTCCTCGGATCCATACATATACACATAAGAAGGATAGGGAAAAATGTTGGGGTTGTTTTGGGGCTTACCTCAGTCAAACCCTTGTTTTTGTGTTTCCACCTCCATGAACAACCAGATAGATAGAAATAGAAAAAAGACATAAAATATAAAGACATGTGATAGAAAAAAACCTTGTTATGGAGGAGATCCCATACCATGGATGTAATAGACAAGAAAAATAGATGATAATAAATAAACAAGACAAATAGACAAGAGAGTATTACCAACAGTCTATGGCTCCCATCTTGGATTGATAGTTGAGACGTGTTTTCTTGCAAGAGATCCTTGAATATTTTTGTGATGATAATTTGAAAAATCTTTGTTTAAGAGAGCAAGAGAGAAAATATGTAGAAGAGAGAATAAAGCAAGAGAGAAAGATCAGATAAGAGAGAGTGAGAATGAAGGAGAATGAGAGTGAAAAGAGGATTTTTATGAGGTCGAATAGGTGAGAAGAGTTGTTACACTCACATTATTTCCATAATGACACATGTCATAGGCAAAGGATGCAAGATTCCCTCATTTGAATCTCGAAAAGTTTGAGGATGCTAGCACGTTGCATGGACGTCCACGCATCGCACAACTGTCCTACTAAAAAATTTGCAAGAAATGAGGTATCCAGATTGTAAGAGTAGGGGTTAGAATCCAAATCCAAATAGCAAAGATAATAGCAACCACTCTATTAAATCTAAGATAAAAACCCAAATCCAAGAAAGAAAGAACAAAGAAGCAAAGGAGATCAAACAACTATCAGAGTCATACCAAATTCCATGCTCAAACTTGATTCACCTCTCTTGAATCTCCTCAAATATGCTTTTGTAAACTTTCTCTCAGTTTGAAGTGTTCGAATACCTACAAGTGGCAATGAAAAAGTAGCAAGAATGTTGGAGATAATGTGGTTGTAAGGAAAAAAAATGGAGGAGAAGACCTTTTATAGAAAAGAATTTGAACAGACGGACAAGATCGATCTTCTAGAAAGATGCCAAGATCAAGGGTGGAGGATTCATGCACCACAAAGTATTGGGTTAGGGATGGCTAAGGATAGATGGGAAAGATTTGAAATGAGAAAGTGGAGGAATTAAATAATAAAATTATTCAATTCATGAGAAGAGCATCTTTGACAAGATTTTAAATTTAGTAAAAGATTATGTTTATGGAGGAAGGGAAAATGAACATTTAATTTAAATGATTATGCAACTGTTTAAATTGAATATAGAAGCAAATGGAAATAAGGAATTAAATAATTAAGTTAGATTAGTTAGATTAATTATTTAATAGAGGAAAAATGGAGAGAGGGCGTTAAATAATTATTTAACCAAGGAAGGACGAAAAGGATTAGTGAATAGACAAATAATTAAAAAGAATTATTTAACCATACTCAAATAATGACAAGCAAATAATTAAATAAATGATAATTTATTTAATTATAGAGGACAAGGGTGTTAGCGATGCAATTAAATAAATATTTAATTTATTTAATTGATCAAAGGAGAGCAAAGACCAAGAAAATGAATTAATCAAATAATTAACATTATTTAATTAATAGAGGAATGTGATCAAAGAAAATAATTAAATAATTAAAATTATTTAATTATGTAGGGGAGAAGACCAAGACAATGGAAAAATGATGCCAAGACATTTTTCAGTGTCTACATGGACTGCTAACACTTCATCGTTGTTCCCTATGAGGTTGAAATCATGAAATTTCAACTCAGTTTTTATCATTAATATGATGGGGTGTCATAAATGAAACATGCTAAATACACAAGTGTGAAATTTATAAAGAGTGCAATTTTACAACACTACATTTTCCCCCCACTTTAGTGAGCCAATTTTTTGGAGAAAAGTCAACTACACTAGAAAGTAGTTAAGAAGACATAAATGTGAAATCAAAATTTTAAATTTTTTACAGATTTTCCAAAAGGATAATGTAGAGGTTGTAGAGGTCTTGTAGGTGGATATTAACGATGCCCCCAACATTCAAGCTCAGTCAAAAACTTCAAAACTTGACATGAAGTTTTGTTATGCAAAACTCAAATCAGGTCAGTTTCAAAAATCGGAAGAAGCTACCACAGTGAGAAGAGTGCTTAAGAAAAATTTGGCGATTCAAAAGAAAAATATGATGAAGAGGTGAATACATGACCCCTCTTATTTTTTCCCTAGCTAGGTGGGGTGAAAATACGAAGGATGGACAGAACATTTTTATCATGAAAAATGGGCAAAAATGGCCTATATATGCTCTAAATGGGCCCATTGAAGGATCATTTTCACTATTCATAGTGACGAATTTGTTGAATTTTTGAAATATTTATTAGTAAAATACCTCATAGACATGACTATGTAGGTCCAAGGATCGACCAGATTCACATGACAGTGGTGAGAGGTGATCCAACAGATGAGGTATGCAAAAATTTTCCACCTAACTTGTCAATTTAGTTAGTTTTTTTTAGGTTTTTAGTCTTCTCAAGAAACACAGGAATCCAAAGAGCGTGAAGTGTTTGACTGATGCATTGTCATCCAAATGATGTGTTAGCATCCTTCGATCATGCTAACATCTAGCCGACACATTATCGTTAGAAGTTGTTTAGTCTTGGATGTCATCGTGTTGTGTAGACGTCTACATGGAACACTTTAGTCTCAGACATAGACTTAGGAAGATTTTGATGTAGAGTTAAAATATTTTCATGAGGTAGAATGTGCTGATGTGAAATTTTGTGCTTTTTATAGGAGTGGCTTGAGATCTATGAGCATGCCAGCAAATCGATTCTATCATTTCTATGTAACTGCAACAATAAGATTCATCCAAATGGTATTGACTTTCTGTGGCATGTTAGACTCTGGTGGGTTTATACCATGTCAAAGATTAGATTCCATACACCCATGCTCATGGAATTGATCGAGCGATGGGATGATGATACCTCTACTTTCCATCTCCTAACGAGGGATATCACAGTGACCTTAGAGGAAGTCTAACGCATCATGTGCCTACCCATCTGCGGTGAGTGGGTGGCCTATGAGGAGGGAAAGATGATGCAAGATTCCTAAGATGTGAAATAGTACTACATTAGATGGTTCATCTTGGAGGAGACATTTAGGCACATATACATGCATTGGCTCAAGTAGGGATGAGTGGTGATGCCACTCGTGTGTTGAATTATGATTTTTACCATCATAATATGAGTCACGATGGATGGGAAAGGCTTCCACCTTCATGGGGCCTTGTCCATTGTATCCACATGATGGAGGAGAGGGGATAATATACACCTATAGTAGGAGCATGCTTGCGCATCTCTACCATGACCTCGGGCGTTATGTCTATTATGAGTATCATAGCTAGGCAACTTGCACGTTACTCTAGGTGTGGGTATTCAAGAATATCCAATGTACAAGGCCAATCAGTTATCCTCTTAGCCTACCACATGGGATGCCTCTAGCGCATGCATACCCCTGGTGTGCAACTAACAGTATGGTGATGTATAATACTCTACAGACGCAAGATATTAGATGACATTATTATAGGAGAATGGGGACTTGGTTGTCCAACGGGAGGCAGTTACATAGGATACAACACAATCGACCCCTGGTTGGATGGTTAGATCATATCATAGTCATATATTACTAGCATTAGGTCACCCAACAATTTGGGTAGGTACAAACCATCCCCCGATGACTCCCAAGTACACAAAATTCCACAAGAGTGTGTCCCTATTAGGAGATTGGCCTTGTCCAATGATCATAGATGTCACACTTTGTGATAACAGATCAAATGAAGATGACCAACCCTAGGTCCAAGTCCAATCAACGATGTCAGCATCACAATCTTCTTTATCGACTAGTTGTCGACACTAAGTCTAGCCCCAATTTTCCCATCAAGTGACTTTGTAGGAAATGATGGTGATCATGGATCATGAGTTGAGGGTCCTAACAGTGGCGATGAGGTTGACAAGGCGAAGGCGAGTGACACATAACATAGACTAGGGCGAAAGTGATAGGTGTCATCACTAGTACAATAACACTAGTGTCATCAACACCACCTACCATTCAGGTAGTCATACCTCCCCCAATAGTAACAATAGGGTTGAGCGTGGCTCCACCCCCTAATCCACACTAGTAGGTTGTGGACCTAGGTATGAGTATGATGCATGTTATTTCATTTCAACTTTTATCACTATATTTTTCTAGTATATACATACATGTTTTGATGATATGGGACTAATATTAGCTACTATCTCTATGGTTGCAGTGCTCACATATGAGTGGCTTGATTTCATTGAGTGATTTATTTCAAATGCATCCCCAACAGTCTAAATCTAGGGCTCACTCCTTGATGCCTACAAGCCTCCATCAGTAGGGCACCATGCCCACCTATTCAAGCTTGTAGTGTGCCTAAGGAGGGTGTATGAGGAGACTTGGGTGGAGGTAGTCTAGTAGACCACCGAGATGACTGCCATGACTAAGTAGTGGGATCAGTGGGAGAAAGAGCTCCTCACTATGTTATCCAAGTGAAATTAGGCCATGAAATGGGTTGAGAGTTTTGAACTGGAATGCGAAACCTTGTATAGCTAGGTTAATAACTTCAATAGGAAAGTAGAGGCAACAAAGATGATGTTTATTGATCCTCAGGTGTAGCAGCTCCAAGAGGAGCTATAGCAAGCCCGTGAGTGGGAGGCTTCATTATAGGAGTAAGTCACATAGCTATGGGAGGATGTGACTGAGCTATGAGGTGAGATACGTGGACTATGAGCATGGAGCACATCCATGTTACAGTTGCATCAATCACACTCATATGCATTGATCCAACACCCTCCTCCGCCACTGCCAATGCCACTACTAGAGAGCTCAAGGAGCCATGCACCTGGGGTTGATAGCTATATTTTATATACCATATAATTTTTTATGTATAGATTCATATATAGATATACAAAATCCATATTTTGACACAATGGTGTGATACATGTACATGACATTTTTGGTATATATATATATGAGATTTTTTTCCACCATCATGGTGTTCATTATGTGTACTTTTATTTCATGTATGTTTATGTGATGGATATATATTTATGGATATATGATTAGATTAGATGCTATCATGATTTAATAGACACACATTAGATGTATGCTTAATTAAATACAATGATGATCTAATTACCTAACCAAGAGAGTTAATCAAACACAATGCATAGATACACACCATAATAAAATACATGTATATATAATTCCTAATTAAAGAAATCAATTACATACACACATTCACATAATAACGTAAACTAAGAAGATAATGTGTTAATGAAGAAACACCATAGCATAACAAACTACAATCCTTGAGGAGGAATGAGTGTCATGTGCATGCCACATAGACCCTATGCATAGTATCGATGAAGATGCATTACATTGACCAATTATTTTAGAGGCATACTATCCATAGACTATAGTCCATATGCACTAGAACCATACACAAAGGTGATTATGTAATGACCTAACCAATTAGGGTTGACTTCCCCTTTTGATCAGGTAGCACATTTACATTCCTTTGATTCTTATAGAGAACAAGATCACCTACCTTGAAAGTTCGAGAAAGAACACCTTGATTATAATGTTTAGAAATGGATCATCGATAAGCTTGGAGATGTTCAAGGGCCTGCAATCAGTGCTCACAAGAAACTCAAGTTGGTTTAAATTTTCAACATGATAAGTGTCATCATTAATCAATCCTTTAAGGGAAACTCATAGAGACATAATTTCAAACTCCAAGGGCATGATAGCCTTAGCACCATACATGAGGTTGTACGAGGTTGTACTAGTAGCCATATGAATGCTCATGTGATAGGCCCACAAGGTGTACGTCAATTGAATATGCCAATATTTACCATGTTTACTCAATATTTTTTGAAGAATTAGCTCAAGAGTTTTATTAGATGCTTCAAGTTGGCCATTAGGCCAAGGATATTATGGTGTAGAAAATTGATGTTGAATAAGAATTTTTTTTAGGAATTGCTTCACCTCTTTGTTCTTAAATGAAGTACCATTATCAAAAATAAGGGTGGAAGGCAATCTAAAATGAGCAAGGATATTGTTTAGAAGAAAGCTACAGATTGCTTCAACAATAGTAAATCACAGTGGAATAGCTTTGACCCACCTTGTAAAGTAATCAGTAGCGATAATGATGAAGATATGTCCCTTAGAAAAAGGAGGTGATATTTTTCTAATAATATACAACCCCTATTTTTCAAATGGCCAAGGATAGGTATGATTTTGAGGCCCTTGTAAAGAGCTCAAATGAGATTACTATGTTGTTGACATTGAGGGAACTTGTTAACAAAGACAAAGGAGTCTTGCTCCATTGTTTTCCAATAGTATCCCATATAAATTAGTTTAGATACCAAGTATTTACCACAAAAATGTCCACCCCAAGAGCCTAAATGAGATTCTTGAAGGGAAAGGGGTATTTTAGTCTTAGAGAGACATTGAAGAAGACCATTATAGGATTTTTGATAGAGAACATCAAATAGTATAAGATACCATATTGAATTTTTTTATTATCAAAGTGCGAGTTCTTTTAGCTACATCATCGAGAAGATTTATTGTCTTTAAATAATTATAAATGCGAGAATATCATTCCCCTGAGTCTATGGGAGCACACACTAGACCATTAGGTTCAGGTAGATTTGAGACAATAGGAAAGTGGTACTCTTCTACACCATTGTTTGAGGGTACAAGGGAAGCTACACTCACCATTGTGTCTATGTGGCGATTTCACTCCTAGGGACACTGTATATCATGAAAGTGGAGAAAAAATCAAGGATAAAGCCAAATCTTGATACTCATATTGGTTACTTTACTTAGCCTGATACGTTCTCATGATTTGATTTACAATAAGTTTGGAATCACTATGAATGTGAGTATGCTTAATGTTTAATTCCATCATGGTATGCAAGCTAACAATAAGAGATTTTTACTCGATGATGTTATTAATGCAATGAAATTATAATCAAAAGGATAGATGAACTGGCTTACCTTTGGGTGAGATTAAGACTACACCTACCCCAAAGCTAGTTTGACATCTTGATCCATCAAAATACATCTCCCATATAGGATCATGGTCTAATGCAAACAAATTTTCATCTGGAAATAAATTCAGATTAGGAAAGGAGTGAGATGATGGGCCTTCTACTAGTTGATCGATATCAACTTGACCTTTAATTGCCTTCTAAATCTTAAATTTGATATCAAACTCAGAGAGAAACATTACCTATTTTTCCAACCTTCTAGAAATATTGGTTCTAGTAAATAAATTCTTAAGATCGCACTTTACAATTACATGGGTTTGGGCATGAAGAAGATAATGTCGTAACTTGTGTTGTGAAAATGAGAGAAAGATATTGTTTCTCCATGGCAAAATATTGAGTCTCATAATCAATCAAAATATGACTAATATAGTAGACCACTGTTTCTTTATCATCATCATCATCATGTTGAGTTAATAGAGCTGCTAAGGCATGAGATGATGCAGAGATATAAAGAAAGAAGGGTATATATTGCATAGCCAACATCAAGATAGGAGAATTGGTCAAGTAACTTTTGATTGAACAAAAACCTTGTCACACTCATCATCCCATCGGAAGCAAACATCTTTCTTCAACAAATGCATGAATGGAAGGGTACGATTGGTCACTTGAGATACAAATCTACGAATCACCTGGATCTTCCCTTAAAAACTATGTAGTTGAGAGATGTTTTTAGGTGATGGCATGTTAACTATTGCATCAATTTTATTTGTGTCAACTTTGATTCCACGGTGAGAGACGATAAATCCTAAAATATTGTTGGCATCTACGTTGAAGAAAAAATTATGAGGATTTACTCTCATTTTATAAAGTTGAATCCTTTCAAAGATAAGATGAAGATTTTTTATGTGATCTAGATGAGTTGTAGACTTAGCCAAGATGTCATCGAAGTAATCTTCTAGAATCTTGTGAATGAAATCATGAAATATAAGTCATCTCTCATTGGTAAGTTACTCCAGTATTCTTTAATCCAAACGACATGACTCCATAACAAAAATTACCCCAAGGGGTAGTGAATACTATCTTATATTGATATTTTAGGTTAATAAAAATTTGATTATAGCCCAAGAATCCATCCATGAAAGACAATAAGGCATGGCCTGCAGTCGAGTCCACAATCACATTGATATTAGGTAACAAAAATTCATCCTTAAGAGAATCCTTATTAAGATCACAAAAATATGCAAATATGAATATTCCCATCATGTTTAATAACGATGACTATATTCAATATCCAAGGTGAATAGTCGATAAGATAGATAAAACCAACATTTAATATATTTAAGGAAGCTAAGGTAGTGAAAAAAATTCCTACACTAATATTGAGAGGAGAATAATGCAAAACTTTATAGATATTTAACAATTACATAAACTTAAGCAAAAATAAACATAAATATCATGCATACCACAACACGGTGGTTTATGTGGGGAAAAACCTTTTGGAAGAAAAACCCCACACTCCAAAAGCCACTTAATATTATTTAAAAATCATAGTTATAGAGCAAGCTTCTCATAGGAGTATCACCATAAGAGATCTAGAGACAACACAACTGCTATCATACTCTTAGAATACATCGATGTCTACAATCAAAGTACAACACCTTCATAAAATAGGGTTACCTTCTAGGGCAAGACACACCAACAAAATATCCATCATTAGATCTAAAAAACCCAATAATTAATAGTTTAGATTTATAATTTATCATTTATTTAATATTTTCCAGCCATTTAGGAGTTTTTGAAAAAGATAACAAAAAAATGTTTACATGCATCCCACTCCTCCCCTCCACCTCATGCTTCCATTGTATATTACACCTATCGATGTAACTAGGAAATATGTATATTCATATATATATCCTATCAATAATAACCTTTATATAATTGCAAGGTTGAGACACATTTTCCCAAAAAATCTCCCACTTGTCGAACACCTTGCAAGAGCAACGAGAGGGAGTAAACATTGTCTCCTAATTGCTAGGGGCCGAAAGGCCCATAGTCTTTGAGCACCATATGAACTTCTCTATGCTCATAGGCTTAGTTAAAGAATCAACAACATTCATCGAAGTCTCTACCTTAACTAACTTCACCCTGACATCTTTGACCATATCTCAAACATTTAATGATATTGTACATCACTATTCTTGGTCCTAGCATGAAATGTCAAGTTCTTGGCTAGACATATCGCACTCTAACTATCGCAATGAATTATCACTGCCCCTTGTTTTATTCCAATATCTAAACACAGTCTCTTAAGCCAAATGGATTCTTCACAAGAATGAAAGGCTGCCATATACTTTGATTTAGTAGTGGATAAAGTAACCATAGCTTGTCACTTACTCATCCAACTAATTGCACCACAGAATAATGTAAACACATAAGCACTGGTGGATCGTCTACTATCAATATCACTTGCCTGGTCCGAATCCACATAACCATGAATATCAAGGGAAATATTGTCTTCAGTCATATTACTATGATAACATAAGGAATAATCAAAGGTACCACAAAAATATCTGAAAACTCTTTTAACTGCATCCCAATGAACTCTACCAAGATTATACATATATCTAGAAAGAACTCCCACTGCTTGGGAAATGTTTGGTCTAGTACAAACCATAGCATACATCAAACTTCCAACTACACTCTGGTAAGACACTCAACTCATGTCTTCCATCTTTGATGGAGATGTTGGACAATCTGAAATAGATAACTTTGTTCCAATCGAAAGGGGAACACACAATGGTCTACAATCCTAAAAGTTAATTTTTTGTAAAATTAAATTGACATACTTTGGCCAAGCCATAAATTTCTGCTCACTCTATCTCTTTTAATTTCCATCCCAAGAGTGTGCCTAGTTGCACCGAGGTATTTCATTTAAAATTTAGTAGCAAGTTGAGATTTCAGTTTTGAAATCATACCTTTCCCTTTCCCAATAAATAGAATATCAACATATAATGTAATAAATAGGAAATAATCACCATCAATTTTATAATAAACACAATTATCTGATTTAGAATGCTCAAATCCTAAACTCAACACATGTGTATGAAATTTTTGGTACCGCATCCTAAGACTCTGTTTTAAGCCATACAATGATTTCTTCAATTTGCAAACCAACTTAATTTTACCTTTCACCATGAATTGCTTTGGTTGTGTCATATAAATATCCTCCTCCAAGTCACCATGATGGAAATAAGTTTTCACATCCATTTTCTCAACCTCTAGATCATAAGTAACAATAATAGAAAGAAAAAATCTAGTGGATGTCATTTTTGCAACAAAAGAAAATATCTCACCATAATCAACACCCTCAATTTGAGAGTAACCTTTCACAACCAACCTTGCTTTTTACTTTTGAATACCTCCATATGAACCAATCTTTTTCTTGAACACCCATTTACAACCAACAGGTTTCCATCCTTTAGGCAGTGGTACATGATCCCATGTATCATTCTTTTTCAAATATGCTATTTCTTCATCCATAGAAATCTTCTAGGAATCTACATCATTCATACCTAATTCCTCTTCTATAGATCTAGGTTCATCAATGTTAGGATTCAAAGAAAAAATAAATATCCAATCATTAGGTGAATTCCTTTCAAGTGGTTGTTTATGCCTTGTAGACCTATGCACAAGTTGAATTGGAGGTTCTTCCTCCTCTTTTGAAGATTGAGAGCTAGATGAAATCAAATCAAATTTTCTCAAGAGTAGAAGGAAATCGAATCACATCTTCCTGTTTACTTTGTTCTGGTTGCAATGTAATAGAAGAAGGCTTAGTTTCTCTAAAAATCATACTTGTACTATATATTACCTTTTGTGCAACAAAATCCTAAAGCTTGTATTCTTTCACACCATAATTGTATTTGATGAAGATACATTTCACAACCTTTTTCTCCAACTTTGTTTGCTTCTCCTTTGGCACATGTGCATGTGCCTCACAACCAAAAAATATAAGCTATCTTAATGAAGGCTTATGACTCGACCATGCCTCTAAAGGTGTCTTATCATTAAGAGATAATGTAGGAGACATATTAATCAAGTAGTAAGTAATGGAAACAACTTCATCCTGAAACCCTTTTTGTAGACCAACACCATTCAAAATACTCCTAGCCTTCTCCATCGATGTCCTATTCATTCTTTCTACAACTACATTTTATTGTGGAGAATACAAAGTTGTATTTTGTATATGAATACCACAATCTTTATAGAATCTATGAAAATTGATAGAGCAAGATTCATTGTGATTATTAGTCCTCAAACATTTTATTTTCTTTCTATTCTGCAACTCAACCATTGCTTTAAATTCTTTAAATTGACTGAAAACTTCATATTTAATCTTTAGAAAGTATACCCATGTCCTTCTACTATAATCATCAATAAATGAAACATAATATGTGGATTTACCAATTGAAGGAACATCTACAGGACCAAACACATTAGAATGAATAAGATCCAATACACCACAAGATTTATGAGAACTCGAGTAAAATTGAACATGACTTTTTTTTCTATAAATGCAATGCTCACATAAATTGAATTCAAGATTACAATTAGACAAACCCTCAACAAGGTTTTTATTTTTCAATGTCGTTAGACCCTTTTCTCCAATGTGGCCAAGTCTCTGGTGCTATAACATAGTTTTCTCTGCAGGTAACTTTGGTTCAAAAGAAAGAGCACCCGTGGGTAACTAGAAGTTTTGACAATCTGCTAAAGGTGAAAGCCTTGCCTCTTCCACATACTTGATTTTCACAAGATTACTATTACACTCAATAGTGCATGCATCAAGCTTACACAATGTGCCATATCTCATACCTCTACCAATCACCATAGCACCTCTAACCATCTTGTATCTTGTATTAGAAAATACTACCTACACACTCGCATATATTAGTTTTCTCATAGATAATATATTTTGTGCTAATCTAGGGATACACAACACACCATTAATCCTTTTTATTCTACCATCAAGAAATCTAATTTTAACTTTACCATGATGAACAATATTTAAATAAGAATCATCACCCAAGTACACCTTACCTCCATCAAATTCTTCATATTCAAAAAACCAATCTCTATTAAAGGTCATATGAAAAGATGCACTTGAGTCAATTAACCATGCATCATTACCTACACGAATTGTCAAAGTTGTAATGAATGTGTCGCCATCTTCCTTCTTAGACTCAAAATTAGAATCTTATCTCTTCTTTTTCTTCTTCTTTTCTTCTTTGCATTCCTTATGGACATGTCCAAGCTTACCGCAATTCCAACAAATAACTTTGGACTTTCTAGGAGATTTAAATCTCCCATTAGACTTGGATTTGTCACACTTCTCATTCTTCTTTCCTTTTTCCTTAGGTCTTCCATGAAAATTTATGGCCTCCTTGGAAGTGATGGATACCTTCCTCCTCATCTCTTTAGAAATCAAAGAACCCACCACATCTTTAGTCTTCAAAATAACAAAGTAATCCCAATAGTCATAACAAGAGAATCCCACAAATCACTCAAAGAACAAAGCAAGATCTGAAATTTATCCTCCTCATCCACTTTGACACCAACTGATTCCTATTGGGCCACCAACATATTAAATGCTTCCAGGTGGTCTGTGATTTGTCCACCCTCTTCCATTCTCAAGGAATACAATTTCTTTCTCAAGAGAATCTTATTCACTAGATATTTGGCTTGAAACATCTCACCAAGCTTCTTCCATAGTTTATGTGCAAAGGCCTCCTCATGGAAATTGATTAAAACAATTTTTTCCAAGCATAGTTTTATTAGACCCTTGGCTTTATGTTCCATAACATCATTTTGAGCTGCTTGATTAGAATCTATAGGAATTGAAACATTCTCATCAACAACATCCCATAGATCTTGATCTATCAAAAATTCCTCCATCTTCAATTTCCACATTTCAAAATTATTTCTAGAAAATTTATCCACCTCTATTCTCCCCGATAAAATTTCCATCTTTCATTTCTTGCAACAAGAACACAAAGTATCTTTTGCACAACTTCCAACTCAAATCTGGATTATTTCAAAAAACCCAACAACCCATAATTGAAACCAAAGGTGATTAGGCTTTAATACCACTTGTAAGGAAGCTAAGGTAGCAGAACAACTTCCTACATGAATCTTGAGAGGAGAATAATGTAAAACTTTATAGATATTTAATAGTTACAAAAACTTAAATAGAAATAGACATAAATATCATGCATACCACAACACAATGATTTATGTGGGGAAAACCCTTTTGGGAGAAAAACCCTACACTCCAAAAGCCACCCAATATATTATTCAAAAATAAAAAGATTACAATATACTTAAAGAGAAAGCTTCTCACAGGAGTATCGCCACCAAAGATCTAGAGATGACATGACTACTATCAGACTCTTACAATCCATCACCATCTACAATCATAGTACAACACCCTCATAAAATAGGGTTACATTTTAGGGCAAGATAGATCAACAAAATATCCACCATTAGATCTAAAGCCTAATAATTAATAGTCTAGATTTACAATATATCATTCATTTAATGTATGTCAATCATTTAGGAGTTTTCTGAAAAATTTAACAAAAAATTGCTTGCATGCATCCCACTCCTCCCCTCCATCCCGTGCTCCCATTGTATATTACACCTATTGGTGTAACTAGGAAATATATATAAATATATTCATATATATATCCTATCAACAATAACTTTTATATAATTGCATGGTTGAGACACATTTTCCCAACCATATATTTTGTCTTGACTAATAACGTGACCTTGGGATTCATCTTATGAATCTTATATTTAAAAGGATTAACATCGAGACATAGAACAATATTGTGAACCACCACATACTCATCAATACTAGGCATTTCCTCATATGACCAAGCAAAGATATCAGGATGAGAATTCAATATCACTTTTTTAAAAGACTTAGGATCCATGAAAATATCAGAAGTATTCCCTTTAAGGAGGGTACTATGGTCTTTAGGATGAGATATATGAATATTTTCATCCATATTATATAAAGGAGCCTTCTCATCAATACTCATACCAGATTATCCAAAGTATTCCTATTTATTCAAGAGAACAAGAATTATCGTTTATGGTGATAAGAAGGTAAGTGAGAGTAGGCACCTAATAATTCTTCTAGTACTTCCTCCAAAGAGAAAACATCTAGAGGAACTTTGTTAGAGTCT
Organism: Sequoia sempervirens; assembly: GCA_007258455.2. NCBI lineage: Eukaryota > Viridiplantae > Streptophyta > Pinopsida > Cupressales > Cupressaceae > Sequoia > Sequoia sempervirens. The sequence goes on along the minus strand of VDFB02197516.1, from coordinate 414,303 downwards.
TCCTTGCTTTCAATATTTAACTCAGGATGAGCTAATTTAAGAGGAGGGTCGACAAAAATCATGTTGACATTCAACCATGGTTTCCTCTTAGATTTTGTGTGATGGTATCTAAGTCAAATTTTATACCCATGAGAATCAAACTCAATGGGTACTTGAATACCTTGTTCATTACACCCACAACCATTACCTCCATAACCATATTTAGAAAGGATATTGAAACCTAGACCATAACATGTTTGTAATTCTTGGGAGGGAGGAGGATCAATGTAAAGAGTGTAATCCCAACTATGAGTATCATGATCCTTTACACAATCATCCTTCTTAGTGGGAATACAAACACGAGTCTCCTTAACAAAAGCATGATTATCTTCCTTGGCAGGGGTGTGATAATTTTCCTTAATAGGAGCATGATCATCTTAGCTAAGGGAGGACAATCAACTTTCTTAACAAAGGTATATGAGATCATCAAAATGTATAGGTGGATAGGATCTACTTTGTACTCCTCGATAAAGGATTCAATAAAGTCTAAGGATCCCCAATTGTAATCAAGACATTCATTTGATTCAATGGAGGAAGTAAAAGGGGTGGACTTAGGATTCTCTGCTTTAGGATGATCTTCCTTAGGGAGATCCATCTCAAGTCTAGCTTTTGTAATAGGAACTGCTAGAGTAGATGTCAACATATTAAAAGATAATGAAGGATAATATTTTTAAGAGTAGGAGCAATCGAGGCCTAACTAGCAGTTGCCATTTCACATAGGTGTATAGCATCAAGGTCAACCTTGATTGTGATTACTTCGTTATTAGCAACAAATTTCATGACATTATGTAAGGTAGAAGTGATTGCTCCCAAATCATGAATCCATGGTCTTCTCAAGAGAATGTTGTAAGGTAATGGTCTTGGCATAACATAAACTAGGGTGGGTATGGTAACGAGTCCCAACCTTAAAGGAAAGATTATCATGCCTAAGGCTTTTCGACCGACATTATCAAATCCATGAATGTACAAAGAAGTAACAAGAGAAGAATCAATTTTAATTTTAGGTAACGATTCAATGTTATATACATTGAGAGCCAAAGCAGTTTCAATGAGAGTACACCTAATACCAATGTTATTAATGTTAACTATTATCAATAAAGGGTCCACATGCATCTGTACTTTCAGAGGTGGGAGTTCATGTAGATAAAACATAATATTCAGTGAATTGGCATGAATATTAGCTATCAACACATTCACATCCATCGGCCTAGTGAAAGAAGGCAAGAAAATATTTTGTAAGGATTCCTGAAGCATACCATGGTAAACCAGAGCAGTCTAAAGAAAATCCCATGGTGAAATATTGATAGGAGTAATGTGAAGTTTCTCAACATGATCGTACTCACTAGGTGCCTTAGCTATAGGTTTAGGTGCTTGAGGAAGAATTTGTTGAGAAGGTGGTAGGGAAGTAGGTTGGTTTAATATTTTTTTATTTCTTCTAGTATTATAAGTGTGGGCTACCGCTATATAAGAGGGAGCATTAGATTGCATGAATCTTGTGTAAAGTTCTAACATGCCATTAGTTATAGGAACCCAACAAATAGAATGAATTCTTTTAGGATATGGGCTAGCCGAAGTCACGTAGATGAAAAGTCTCTTAGGCCTTTGAGGGGTAGCAAAGACTACAACTACATTCATAGACTCCTCGACTTGTGAAGAATAAGATGTTTTTGATGAAGAATATTGTTTGTTAGATCTTCAAATAGAAGGAGACACCTCTAAGAAATCATCTAGGGCATCATCCAACATATCAAAATATTGTTTAGAGAATGCATTGTCAAAAGAATTAAAGTTTTGAAGAAAAATATCCAACATGATTTTGCTTCATGTTGGTTTCACCAAAATGTAAAGGATGGGATTCACTACTCATGAGTATCAAGAGAAATAGATTCTATAGTGAGAAAATAACCATTGATTACCCCAAAGTACAAATCTCAAGTGACAAAGTGTAAAAATGAAGTATATTCGAACAACTAGATGAAATGAAATGTTAGACTATTAAATACGAGAATGATAAAATTTCCAAATAATAAAAATTACTGATAAAATTAAAAGCTATAGATTATGAAAACAAAAGCTTAAAAATCTCATATTTTGTCCCTAGAAGGGAAAAGCCTCGACCATGGATGACAGTGCATTGCAAGGACGTATGTGCCCCGCATTGTAGTCCTTATCAAAATAGAACATAAAAACCTTAAGTCTACAACGTCCAACTCCTAAAATCTATACATCTGCACACACGAAGGGCATGGAAAAATGTTGAGGTTGTTTTAGGGCTTGCCTTAGTCAAACCCTTGTTTTGGTGTTTCTACCTCCACAAACCATTAGATATATAGAAATAGATGAAAAGACATAAAATATAATGACGTGTGATAGAAACAAAACTCATTGTGGAGGATAGAACCTAATATGAATGTAATAGATGAGACAAATAGATGACAGTAAATAGACAAGACAAATAAAAAAGAGAGTGTTACCAACAATCTATGGCTCCCCTCTTGGATTGATAGATGAGACGTACTTGCTTGCAAGAGAGCCTTAACTATTTTTGTGATGAGAATTCGACAAAGCTTCATTGCGAAGATCAAGAGAGAAAATATGTGGAAGAGAGAACATAGCAAGAGAGAAAATATATAGAAGAGAGAATATAACAAAAGATCAAGATTGGATGAGAGGGAGTGAGAATGAATGAGATTGAGAATGAAAAGAGTAGTTTTTTTAGGTCAAATGGATAGGAAGAGTCATTACACTCACGTTCTTTTGTAATGATACGTGTCATAGGAAAAGGATGCAAGATTCCCTCATTTGAATCTTGAAAAGTTTGAGGATGCTAGCACATCGTACAACCCACCTACTCAAAAATTTGCAAGAAATGAGGTATTTGGATTGTTAAAACTTCATCATTGTTCTCGATGAGGTTCAAATCATGAAATTTCAACTCATAGGTTTTTGCCATTAATATGGCAGGGTGCCATAAATTTAGCGATCTACATGTGGAAGTGTGAAATTGCCACAGGGTGCAATTTTATGACACTACATGGAGAAAGGAATTTGTAATATGGTTTGGTGTTAAGGAAGGCTTTGGATGGAAGATTGGTTTCCCTTGTCAAGGTTAGGATTAGAGTGACTAATGGATGTTTGTTGGGGATTAATAGTATAGATTGTGTTATTTGGTTGTTGATATTGAGGGTATATGGATGGATGACTAGAGCTTATGGGTTGTTGGTAAGTAGGATGGAATGTTGGGTGTTGTTGGTGTGGATGATAGATGGATGGTTGACTAGGGATTGTGGATTCTTGGAAAGGAGGGTAGATGGATGACTGACTAGGGATTGTGGGTGATTGGTATTGATGGAACATAGATGGATGACACTTGCTTAAGGCAATAGAATTTAATGTTTGATGATCATAAGGTTTATACTCTAGTTGATAAAAAAGACTCTTATTATTATAATAGGGGTCATACTCTAGTTTATCAACAAGGCTCTCATCATCATTAGAGAAGGGATTTTCAGTTTGATTAAGGAGACTATCAAGGTAAGATGAAGGCGTGATTATGAGTTTGGATTAGAATGGAAAATGAGATGGTTTGAATGGATAATCTAGTGGAGTTTGGGTTTGAATTTAAAGGATGGTTGAGTTGGTGGATAATGGTTGGATTCTAAACACTAGTGCAAGGTAAAGACAAGCAATCAAATACTTTTATTTTTGGTTTTTCAATTTTTTTTTAGTTTTTTGAATTTTGGGATTTTTCAAATGTTTTTGGGTTTTTGAAGTTTTGAAAGCCTATACTAATAAAAAGATAGAAGATTTTAAAAAATAAGGCTCAAGAAGGATAATGTTCCCATTAGGTTTCAGATGGGGAGGTTTTACTTTAAAAAAATAGACAAAAAAGACATGAACAAGCCTAGAATTAATCAAGTGGGAGTGTTAACTTAAGTAGGCACTCCCACCAAACGCATAATACCTTCAAATGAATGGGTAACTAGGGTATGAAAAGGTCATGTACCACTTCTAAACCCCTTACCTTGGAAGAAAAAGGCTCTACCAAGGAATAATTGTCACCTCAACAAGAGAAATTACATGGTGAATAACTTTGGGCATGATACTGTACCCTGTACCACACTAAGAAACAATTAAAAGGTCTTAAACTAGGATATACATGATTTCTAGGGGAATCCTCTATATTCCATAAGGGCATGTGAATCCTAATATGTGAATTTTAAAGTGCAAGATAGTCAAACAACTAGGAGAAGAGGGTAACCCACCCTTCTCCTTCACTTCCCCAAGGTATAAAGTTCTTGGGGGTTTAGCTTGAATGACAAACTCAAACTTCCAAGGGGCATGTCTTTTGATTCACCCCCACTATTTATACTCCAATGGAATAATGGAGTTGAGATCATCCTCTAAGGTGATGAAATCCTTAGACAAGCCTCCTAAAAAGAAAAGGAAAAAGTGGTGTTTTTAATTCTCAAGATCATGCAAGTGTGCGAGAGAAGAGCATATGCACAAACTCTTTCAAGATTAGAAGAAACTTGTTATTTAATTAACCAAATCAAAATGTGTATGGTTCACTTTAATCCTTCATAGCAATGGTTTGAAAAGAAACACAAAACAAGCAAGGCACACAAAAAAATAAAATGGTCTATAAACTTGTCTTCTTAATACCGTCCAACAAAACCAATTGCATTAAAAGTTTATTTTTTTCTCTTTGGCTTGCGAAAAGGGATTATTTACATGTTTTTCTCTTTCACGATGAAAAAGTGTTGCATTAAAAATGAGTAGTGAAAACATATACAAAATATTATTTCAAACTAAAAAACAACTACACCATTAGAATCCTTATGAAATTTTGATAATATTTTAAAAAAATCGTCAAAAAGCAAGTTTGCATGTGTGCTTGTTTGAAGTTTGAAACTAAAACACTCACCTTGAGTGATTATATTTAATTTTTGGTTTCTCATTTAAATAAATAACTTGATTCACAATGTCCACATCAGAACCATCTTTTCAACACTTGAAAAAAGTTGACAATTTGATTAGTGGTTTGAAAATTATGCTTTTTTATTGCAAGTTGGTATTTTCAAAAATTGTAAAGATGAACAAGAAATTTGGCCAAGTGACTAAACCTCCATCAATTAATTTTCTAATTAGAAAATGAAAGAAAATTAATTATCGACAAAAATTTAAGATGTGCAACAATAAATTTGCAATCCAAGAGTATAAATCCATACAAATGAACAGATTAACAAAGAAAGTGTCCAAAAATCATGTTTTTAAGTTTAAAATGTTATCATGCACCAAAATATAGACTATTATATATAAAAAATGTTACCATGCACCAAAATATAGACTATTATATATAAAAAATTGTTTCTCAACCCTTCCGAACATAACCGAGATGTCTGTTTCTCCTCAAAAATCTCCTAAAAAATATTTATTTTCAAAACTTCTTGAAAGTACCTGTAACTTGCAAGACAAAGAAAAACACCAAAAACTCGCATACAATAAGGTTAGTGCTCACATCGGGTTCACCTAAAAAGCGTTAAAATTAATAATTTAAATAGAAATTAAAAGAACTTGAAAGCATAAATAAAGAAATCAAATTAAACTCCTAGTTTACCCATCTCACTATAAAGTTCCTCAAATAGAATGATGTTACTTTGCCTTGTTTGGATGTGGATGCTAAATTCTAGCAGCATAATAATAAACTTGATGGATGATTGATTGATTTATGATTTTGACAGAGTTGACTTACATAAAATGTGAGATATCCAAATGATGAAGAAAAGGCTATATTTACAGACTTTTTAGGAAAAATCAAATGGAAAATGAGGACAAGAATAAAAACTTCATTTAACTGAACAAGGGAGTCAATTCAAATGACAAATGAAAAATTTCCAATTCGATTCATGAAGAGATAATAATGAATTATTTAATTAAAATGATGGATAATTGTGCACATAAAGTTTCCATTTGTAGACTAAGTTAATCGAAGAATGAAGATGAAGTTTGTAAAATAAAGAAGAGTTAACTTGTGAGAGAATATTGAGTTTTTAAATGAAGATGGAGTTAATTGATCAGATATGATGGAGTTGAATGAAGAGCTGAAAATGGAAATTCTTTGAAAAATGGAAATTAGATCATATTTAATTAAATAATAAAATAATATTTAATTAAATGGGTAAATGAGAATTATTAATTAATAAATGATTTGTGACATGATAAATGCATAATTAATTATTATTTGATAATAATAATGTGATGTGATAAATGGTAAATTAATAACAATGACATGATGACAATTAGGCTTAGGTGGAATAATTTAGGTGTCCACTTTCACAAATAGTATAACATAAAAGGAATACCAAAAAGAGAAATAATTGATGGTCGAGTACAATGAGGTGCTAACAAGAGAGGAATGCTATTGGAAATCAAAGTCCAAGGAGACTTGGCTCGGGGAGGGCAACCTTCACTCTAAATTCTTCCATAACTCCTCTAAAAATTAGAAGAGGGTAGAATAGAATAGAGCAGATAATAGCCAAAGATGGAAGACTTAAATTAGTGATCTCAAAAATACAAAAAACTAGGACCACCTTCTTTGAAGGATTACTAGGTAGTATAGACTCCTCAAAACCCCTCTGAAATGGATTTACAGACACAATTTCAATATTGGTAATGATGGAAGACAATTCGTTCTTAGACTCCATTGTAACAAAAGATAAAGTTAAAGAGACCACTTTCCAACTCCATCTAGACAAAGTCCCCAGGGCAAATTGATTTTCTTTCATCGTTTTTACCATTGGAAATTTATGGGGACTGATATTTAGGTTGTAGTGGAAGAATCCCAAAAAAGACAAACTTGTTAAAGGATATTAATAATATAAACATTATACTCATTCTTAAGAAACAAGACTGCTCCTCCTTTGTAGATTATAGTCTCATTTCATTATGCAACACAATCTATAAGATAATCACGAAGGTCATGGACAAAAAGATGAAAAGAGTACTTCCAAAACTCATATCGGAAGAAAAGAGTGGTTTCATCCTTGAAAGGAACATTGTGGATAGAATTATCATCACACATAAGGTGATCCATTTAATCAAAAAGTTTAACCTAAGAGGTATGACGTTAAAGCTAGACATCATCAAATCCTACCATAGAGTAAGTTGGAGATTTCTAATCAAGATCATGGAAAATTTGGGTTTCAAGGAGAAGTGGCTCAGATGGATCTTCATTTGTATCTCAACTCCTAGATACTTCGTGGTGATAAACAGGATACCATGTGGTTTTTTGCAGCAGTGAGAGAATTGAGGCAAGGGGATCCCTTGTATCCATTCCTTTTGTGATTATAGATAATGCATTAAGTTGACATATCTTAGCTATGAAAGATAGAGGATATTGGAGAGGCACAAGATTGCTCAATAATTGTTGTAATCACACACTAACTCTTTATCAACGATACCATCCTCTACAACAACTCAACAACCCAAAAAATGGAGATCATAAAAATTCACATGAAGAATACAACCGTGCATCGGGGCAATTAATAAATAAAGAAAAATCACGTATATATATTTTTAACACGAGCAGAGCAATGTAGTGCAGAATAGCAAATTCATTTGATTTATCCATAGACCTCTCAACTAAGTACCTGGGAATGCCTCTTTTTGGGGGGCCCATTAAGTATAATTTGTGAGAGGAGATGGTTGCCAAATGTAAGCTAAAAATAGACTGCTAGAAAGGAAGATGGCTCACGTTGGTGGGTAGGATCCTCATGCTAAAATAAGTTATTGTAGTCATCCCTATTTACATGTTATCATGTATAAACTTTCCAAACAAGAGACCCAAGGATTTGATTGGCATACAAAGGAAATTCCTATGGGAGGGTTCTAACAAGAGAAAATGGGTCCCTTTGATCTCGTGGGAGATGGTCAAGAAAGACAAAAAAATTTGGGGGGTGCGAGCATACAAGAAATATAGCTCTAAAACATAGCCCTGGGGCCAAGATCTCATTGAGAATCTTCAAGCAACCAACACCCAATGGAGCGTACTTTTAAGAATGAAGTACCTTGACAATGAAGACCCAAAACGTATCTTGACGATTTCTAACCCCCCTGTGGGATCACAAATTTGGAATTTTACCATCAAATGCAGGGAAATGATAATAGAGCACCTCACATGGAGAATATAAAGTGGAATGATGCATCCTTTTGGTTTGATTCATGAAATGGTTATGCACATTAGCAATGTTGCCTAGCATGGAGGAGGCAATCCAAATTACTGGCAAAGTATATGGGGGATAAAGTGTGTGGGATTACATGATAGTATCAGACACAAACAGGTGCCTAGACTTCAAGTGGAAGGATTTTGGTATGATCAACAGGTAATTCAGAGAAATGTTGTGCAAAGAGTTGTCAAGCCGTTGAATCTTAATCTCTGATGGCAGCAACATTTTACTTTGGTGTACGACCAAGTTTGGGGAGTATACACCCAAGATTGGCTATGAAATAATTAATCAAGAGATCAATGCGACCCCATGGCCAAAGGAAATTTGTTGGGGTGCCAACATCTTACCGAAGGTGGGGGGCCTTTGTATGGATGGTTATTCATAAATGGATTCTGACCAAAGACAGGCTACACAAAATAAGTGTAATGGGATCCCATTGGTGCGCTTTGTGCAATGAGGACAATGAGAACATTGATCCTATTTTCGTGAAGTCCCAGTGATGATCGTCTGGAAATTGTAGAAGGAAAGAAATGGCCGTTTTTAAATATAATAAATCATCCCTCAAAACAATATTGATAAAAATTGAAATGGGATCACTGAACATCAAAGAGTGGCCACATCTAATACCTTCGAGCAAGGATTTTCTCAAAACAAAGGATAGAGGGAATGTGAAATGGTCGCTCTGACCAAGTGGGAGATTGAAGCTAAACTTTTATGGGGCCTCGAAGGGAAATCTTGGGGTCTAGAAGCAAGATATATAATTAGAAATGATAAAGGTATGTTGGTTTGGGTTGGATCCGTCAAACTCCAAGTTGAAAAAAATAATTAGGTGGAATTTTCCACTCTCTATGAGAGACTGAGACTATGCAAAAGTGAAAAAATTATACCAAATTTATATTGAAGGTGACTCAACACTAGTAACTAGCAATCACACGTTGGTGTGAAATGGGTATGCCGAAGAGGTATGGAAGGTCAATTTGTAAAAAAACTGGTTATTTTTTGTATACATTTGTGTTGTCCATGAGGTCAATTTGCAGGCCATTTAGAAAACGATGTTTGTACAACAAAGATCTCAATGGAGAAGTGACAACTTCAAATAAACTATGTACCCTCTTATAGGGTTCTAAACACAACTGAAACAAAACCTTTGAATAAGGAAGATAATCAAACTCCATTACCAATAGACTCATGTTATGTTTGTAATAGAGAGAGGGAGAAAAAAGGAGAGATAGGGATAAAAAGAGGGAGAGATAGAGGGGGGGAAGAGCGAGAGATAGAGGGGGTAAGAAGATAGAGGAAAAATAGAGTGAGACATAAAGAACAAAGAGAGAGGACCTGAGAAAGAGAGGGATACACAAATAGGAAAGAGATAGATAGATAGATAGACACGCATATTGAGAGAGAAAGAGATGGAGACAAAGATATATAGAGAGATGTAGAGAGATGGAGAGACCAAGAGGTAGAGGGAGAGAGAGATAAAAGGAAATAGATATTAAGATAAGAGAGATTAATAATTAAAATTACATCTATAACATCTAACAAAATTGACCTCTATTATGTTGTGATAGATGCCATACCCTATTATAGAGCTCCTATTTTGGCATAATTAAGGTGAAGGTAGGAAAAAGTTTTTGAGATTGAATTTTTACATTTCATTTGCATTTTCTTGAAAGCTTCCTAGGAATTTTGAACAAATCCATTTTGTGCATATTTTATGATCATAGAAAGGCATGAAAAACATCTTTCGGGAATTCTACCAAACAATTTTCTCCCATAAAATTTGATCACTTTAAGTTTAGGCTCCAAGTGCCAAGTCCATTAGATTCAAGTTGACAATGTGGAATGTCTATTTGGCCTCCAAGTATAAAGCTTCATTACTTCTTACCCAAAAAATGATGGGTGAAATTATTTCTAGTTGATAAATTGACAAGGACCTTAGTGTAGGTTGATTTGTAGGTATGATGGATACCATATAACATAGAATTAATTTCCCAAAGTATTTTTAGTGGTAAGCTATGTTGTATTATACATTTGAAATTGAAACTGATACAATTTTGTGATTGAATCTACTTAACAAACAATTTTTAATAGAACATAATTATAATTAAACAAAAAATGATCTGATTAAAAATGATATTTATTTTTAATAGAACACATTTATAATTATATAGAAAGTTAAATTTATTCAATTTTTTTCCTTTTGTATGATAATATATTCTTAAAATTGCATTATATTTTCCAACAAAGATTCTTGAATAAAGCTATGTACAACAACCAAATTTCAAGTTTACTCATCTTCAAATAGAAAAATGAAATTAAAACAAAGTCCACTTATTTTTGTCATGATATAAATTAATATCATATATACTCATTTGAGTACTAAATAATATAAGATTGAAGGAGGGAAGTGTTAGGGTTCAAGTAGATTGGAGCAATAAACATTAACAATTATATGCAAATTAAATAACCTAGAAATAACAATGAAGAATAACACAAAAGAGATCAACACAAAATTTAACGTGGTTCACCCAATATGAGCTACATCCATAGAAACTCAACCATCCAATGATATTATTATCCATTGTAAAATAGATTACAATCTCGTGAACACCATGCCACAACATTCATCCCAACCACTTATAACAACCTTTTTGGAACCTTCTAGAATTAGGGTTTTACAAGGTCTTTTTTCATTTGACGTGTTAACAGGAAAACCTTGACTTGTCAATGGGAAAAAAACCTTGATATGTCAACAAGAAAAAACCTTGACATGCTAATGATTTTTTTTTCAAGGCGATGCCCCAAACCCCATTTCTTGTTACAAGTGTATAGTATTTGCATGATTAGTCACCACATACCAATAGGAATTGTGTGTATGTAATCCAAATTTAGGAGATATTAGTAGAAATGAGATATGGACCTCACAAAATAATCAAAAGTTTAAAAATAAAACTATACCAAAAAATTTAAGACTTTTTGATTTAAGTACCCAATATTTGAGTACCCATAACTTAATGAAATGTATTCCTTAGATCTAAAAAGCAACAAATCACATGATGCCACATCAACACACTAATAAAACATGACTGAGTGAACAACTATTGGTTTATTTTTTGGGGGTCTTTTTGGACACCTAAAAAAAATACATGCTAATGTGGCACCATGAAACCCTAATTCTAAGCAGGGGACTCTACTGGAAAAGTTGGGAGTCATTTAAAATTTCCAAGTAGAATTTTGAGAAGTGTATAGTTAGGGTGCTCAAGTATTGGGTTCTCTCCCCTATATAAGCAATAGAAATATTGGGTTCCATAACAAAAAAGCAGTTAGTAGAGTGTGGTGATGGAGGCAATTTTCCTATGTTTTACAAAATTCTCTCCACGCTCTTGCCATCTATGGTTCCTAGTTGTATACAACATGCAAACAAAAGTAAAACCTCCTACCAATGCACCTACAGAAAAACCCGTTGCCACGAATAGATATTTTGTTTATGAAGAGCATGAAATATCATTAAATCCAACACAAACTCTTTAGAGTTGTCATCTTCACACCCTTTATTTTTGTTGTATGTAATGATATGGATTATTTCACCAATAATTTAATTGCCATTGCCAATCATTTTTTTAGTGAGTAAGAAAGCATTGCAAGTAATTGTATTCTTACAAAGCAAATAGCTTACTCTATATGCAAGTGAGAAGAGAAAGAGCATGTGACATTTACAAGACTAAGGTCCCATTGCAAGCAAGTAGTCTACCTATGAAAGAATAACTATAACAACTATATCTAAGAATCAAGCACAAAATATGCATAATGTGATGATGACTAGACATAGGTGGAAGAATGAAAAATATTTTTCGGGGGTGTGGCAACAAAGGTGAGAAGAAGTGGTGCTTACTAGGAGATAATATTCTTCATAAATATCAATTTGTAGCATGCTAAGGGGGAGAGATCAATGATATGTAAAAGGGGGGATTGAGAGGAATATACAAGCTTTATATATATAAGTTTACACTCACCAAGACAGTTGCTACTAAGCACAAAAAGATAGATGTCATGAAACTCATGAGGACAGACTAGGAAGGGGAAGATGATAAATGATGAAATCAATGGGAGCCCTATACAAACTATACAAACTAGTGAGTTGTTCAAGAATGGTAACTTTGAAAGAATTTGCAATTTTAAGAATCCCTCTTCCATATGAATGTTCTCACTCTAAGAAAGTTGAAGATTTAAATTTTTGAATGCTAAAACAAAGATAAAATTTCAAAATAACTTTACTCCAATGAATGACAACAATATTTTTAAAAGAGCTGATAGATTGAATAAAACCATATAGAACACAACATCTAAAAGATGGCTAAAATATACCTATAAAATGATTAGTCACTTCAAAAATTGTTAGAGCTTGGAAATTAAACACAATGTAAATGAAATAAGTTTATTCCAAACATCTCCAAGAAGGTTCACCCATTTTTCAATGATAAATGCATTCATGGATGACATTAATTATGATATTTAATATGTTACCCACTCAATATACTATCAACTTATTACTTATCATGCCACCTCACTAAATATTATCATTTCATGATGTGTATCCTATGCCAAAAGTTCTACTATGCCAAGATTATTTTCCATGTCAATGCTACCTCACTTACAATACATGCCAAGTTACATGTCTATCATTGAAATTTTATTTTTTTAAACATTGTGAAAGGATCCAAAAAGGGAATGACATATTAAAGAGTAACCTCATAGTTTTCATACTCCAATTATAATCATAAAATTCCTTTGCCATCCACTACGCATCTCAATCTCATATAGAGAGGGGCATTTGAAGGAGGTGTTACTCATTATGATTACTACTCACAACCCCCCTAAAGACTCTTCAAAATATCTTTAATTATTGCAAATCTACATTCTCAAGAAGTCCCTTTCACAAGGAAAAAATGTACTCTTTCATCGCTCACAAGTGATTTGCATTTGCTTTACATAATAAGCCTATTTGCAAAAGTTTGGTGAATTATCATAACATGTTTACCATATGTAAGAATGTGATATTGTCACATGGAATATGATTATTATAATGTACAAAAGATGTGTATCATTAGGAGGAAGTCACTCTGTTTCAATAAATGCAACAATCAAGTTTTCAACCATATCAGTTCACATTTGCTAATGTACTCCTAGTCTATGTAAAAATTGAAGCTTTGGAGAAGAGTATGGAGATCCATCATAGCATAAAGGATACAAAAAATCCATCAATGTTGTATAGCTGCAATTTCCCTTGTAGACATATATGTAAATGTGGAAGCATAGACAAGGCACATGAACTATTTGACAAAATGCCTGAAATATATGTCATGTCATGGACTTCAATTATTGTAGGGTATGCACAAAATTAATTTGATGAGAAAAATTTAAAATATTTCAACCAAATTCCACAATATTTGTAACAACATACAAAATTCCATCAAAGCATAATGGAAGGAGGATTTTTGTTAGATATTCTAGTTGGAAATGCTCTGGATTTTCCATAAATTCTATCCCATAGTCGGCTTTGCTTTCAAATTCTCAAGAAATCATTGTAGATTTCTACAATGTTTCAAGCATATACTCAGGAAGATGCCAACCAATGCTTTCAAGCTCCAACAACTTGGTGGAATCAAAGATATCATAATTGCAAATCTTGCAAACATAGAGCACATTCTAAAAAACAAGATTGAAAATTACTCAAAGGGATGCACTTTACAACTATTCTCCAATATTTGTTAGGGCGAGGGATTATCAAATATCAACAGGGAGCTATGGAAGATACAAATAAAGGCTGCTTTAAAAATTAAAGACCATGCACAACGTCAACATTGAAAAAATGGTTGGTGGCCACTAAAATTTTATTTCTTTAATGAATGGATGAGATTACTCTCATCATCTTGCATCTCTTATCCCACATGCCATACCATTGATCATAAAACTTAGCCCATTTAGTTTCATAGATGGAACATCTTCAGCATAATAAGAGCAATTAGCTCTCAGATTACCTATTTAAAGGTGTGTTCCCTTGGTCTCCTTGTGTTTTGCAATGCAACACTTGTGTTCATGACATGGCTTAACTGCCTCCCATGGATTCATTAACTCTAACAGTTGTATCGGGCATTAACATGTCGATATTTTGGTGCAATGACAACCATCCATGCAACAATCAATATCAAAGCCTGGGTCACGGGGTCGAACCCCTCACTTGTTCTTGGGGGATTGTTACGAGGTTTATTCCCTTGGTCTCCTTGTGTTGTGTAGTGTAGTGCTTGGGATGGTGACATGGCTTAATTTCCTCCTATGGATTCATTAACTTTGGCGATTATATCGGGCATTGACAGGTTAATCTTTTGATGCAATGACAACCATTTGTGCAACATTGCCCCTAGTTGGAGATCTTTAATGTGGATTGAGAAAATTCACTCTTATCTCAAGGAAATAGATAATTACACTCAACAACATGTGTATAGGGAAGTAAATTTCATAACAGATTGTCTTTCCAATAGATGCATTGAAAAAAATACAAGGATTATCAAGTCAAACCAATATCGAGACTAGAATGGTTTGTAAGAACTCATAGAAAAAGATGCTACCAAGGCATGGAGTAGTAGTATACGACAACCCATCCATTAACAATTATTTTTGGGAATAATTAATATTTTGATCCACTTTTCACCTCTTTGGTCGAAGAAAAATGCATGGAAAGATTCAAAGCTAGCGCCACTAGAATAAATCATATGAAAAATATTTACTTACAATTGATATTTAGAAACTCCTTCACTACATAGCAAAGCATGAAGAAAGGGTAAAGTAAACAATGAAAAAAATTGTCATCCCCAGTTGTAGATGTCAATGCAAGTAGGAAGATGGATTGACTCAATTTTCGCATGTGTTCAAGATCAATGATCCCTTGGTGGAGCAAGCTATAAGAGTCATAATTTTTGAAGTGAGCAACCAAGATCTTCAATATGCAACACCAAATAACCTCCACAAGAGATAAAGAGAAGCAACAATGGAATATGTTATTCCACCAAACAAGA